>KV001960.1:49945-75111 GCA_001598015.1 Dorcoceras hygrometricum | reverse complement strand
AGCACACCACGAAACCTCCAGATCCAGACGGTAGGGCCAAGATAGGAGTAGTAGTCAACTTCTCCTTCAGCGTCTGAAAACTGTACTCGCACTCATCAGTCCAAACAAATCTCTTATCTTTCTGAGTCAACTGCGTCATAGGCCTGGCTATCGAAGAAAACTTCTCAATAAAACGCCTATAATAGCCGGTCAATCCCAAGAAACTACGGATCTCAGATACATTCCTAGGTCTCTCCCAGTTCAGCACTGCTTCGACCTTGCTAGGATCCACCGAAATTCCTTGTGCCGAAATCACGTGACCCAAAAAGATAATCCTGTCGAGCCAAAACTCGCACTTGCTAAATTTGGCATAGAGCTGCGAGTCTCTCAATCTCTTCAATACAAGTCTCAAATGCTCCTTGTGCTCTCTCTTGCTTCTCGAGTACACCAAGATGTCATCTATGAAGACGATAACGAACCGATCGATATACTCGCTGAAGACGCGATTCATCAAATCCATAAAGACAGCAGGGGCATTCGTCAATCCAAAAGGCATGACAAGAAACTCAAAATGCCCATATCGAGTCCGGAAGGCTGTCTTTGCCACGTCAGCGTCTCTAATTCGCAACTGGTGATAACCAGAGCGCAAGTCAATCTTCGAGTAAACAACCGATCCCTGCAACTAATCGAACAAGTCATCAATCCTCGGCAGAGGATACTTGTTCTTCACTGTGGCCTTATTCAACTATCTGAAGTCCACGCACATCCTCATAGTGCCATCTTTCTTTTTCACAAAGAGAATCAGAGCTCCCCAAGGCGACATGCTCGGTCTGATGAAGCCTTTCTCTAAGATATCGCTCAACTGTTCCTTCAGCTCTTTCAACTCTACGGGCGCCAACCGGTAAGGAGCTCTAGAAATCGAGGCGGTACCAGGCACCAACTCAATACTGAAGTCGATCTCACGTCGAGGAGGGAATCCAGGAATCTCATCTGGAAACACATCGGGAAACTCTCGAACAACGGGATGTCGCGCAACTCTAATCGCTGCTCCTGGGAACTATCAAGTGCATATATCATGAACCCTGCATTACCTAGCGATAGCAGGCTAAACATCTCCATAGCGGACACTAGGGGAATCTTCGACCTCGAATCCGTGCCGTAGAAATCCCACCTCTCACCCGTATCAGGGCGAAATCTCACCACACCATGGAAGCAATCGACGGTAGCCTTATAGCTAGATAATACGTCCATTCCCAAAATACAGTCGAAATCTCTAAAGCAAGTTGTGTTAACTGCTTCAGCCCAAAATTTTTTAGAAATGCCGGAATCAGCAATCATAGTTCTAGCCACCTCTTTTATATTAATAACTTCTCCTCTCGGCTAACCCGTTCTGCTGAGGAGTTCTAGCTGCTGAAAGCTCATGTTTTATTCCAATATCTTCTAGATAAGAGGATAGTTTCGATTTAAAAACTCAGTACCTCTATCACTCCTTATCCGGTTGATACAGCAAGATTTGTCATTTTGCAATCGTTTTATGATGGTCCCAGAAATAGGATCACTAAGTAAATAGGAGTTCAGAAGGGGGGGGGGTTGAATGAACTCCTTCAATTTTTCTATTTCAAAACTCTTTTAAAGGTTTGGATCTCAGTTTTATGCAAACTTCTCGGCCAACAATATTTGTGCGGAAAAAGGCCGATTGGTTTGTGAACAGTAAATAATAAATGACGTCTCCCCTACTTCCTCCTCGGAAGGTATCACTAGAAGACTTTGATGGTTACAGCACTTCTGCAAACACCCACCCACACAAGCAGCACTTGTATGGACTCCTAGCTATCTCAACAATCGATCCAAGCAGATGCAACTGTTGGTTACAACACTTGACAGTATTTTCGAACTGCTTCACAAATCCAGTTCGTTACAGACTCAATCAAAAGATATACAATGAATACACGTATATGAGACTGTAAGAATCTTCTGGTTTCAACAATGAAACTTGATTACAACAATGTAACCAGAAGATTGACTCGAAGGTATTTCAATGAAGATCAACTGTTAGATTCTTCGAGTCTTTGAGCTTTTGAATATTTTAATGAGTAGATAGCTCTGAGAGTATTTTGACAGCGTTTCAGTAATAGCAATAGCAAGAGATGTGTTCTTCAATTCAAAGCGTCTGCTATTTATATCCTTCATTCAACGGTCGATAAATCCAAATAAGGCAACAAATCCTTTTTGAATTCCTGACAGTAGAACGCCGTCAATCCTGCTCCACTACAAGGGAAAATGCGTTAAGTCAGGGATACGAGAATTATTTCCATATGAGAGCAATCCCGTTGTAACGACCTCTGCCAATGTGTACTATACATCCAAAAATAGTACCAATCTTGTCCCCTTAATTCCAGGCAATTTGTACGATTCTACGAATCTTTTCCAATTGAGTAAACGATCGTATTTGAATCAAGTTTAGCTTGCGCCTGAAACAACTTTGACAACCAGATCCAATTTCCTTCATCGTGGTTTCAAATGTTGCGACTGGAAAATACTTGTATGCGTCGACTGGTTTTCCACGTGTGATTTTCCAGCGCCTGGTTCTTTATATAAGCCAACGACTGGTTGAATAGAACCTTGTAACTCTCGTCTGGATATGGCACCACTGTAGCTTGCGTCTGGTTTTAATACGACGTCGCTACAACTAATTTAAACGTTGTTGTTTGCACATGCTACTGTTTGAATCTTTGCGTCTGGATAATCAATACTATCTTGCGATAGTTAAAACGCTGACGTTTTAAATTCATCCATACGACATCGTTTGATAAACTCTCGACTGGTTAAATACTTCACTATTCACTGCGACTGGATATAAGCCACTGTTCACTGCGACTGGATGCAAACAACTGATCACTGCGACTGAATAATAATCACTGTTCACTGCGACCGGTAGATTTACTTCAAAACGCCGTCGTTTCTAGTACAAAAGCTTGTGTCTTGATATACTGTTCCTTGCGTCTGAATAGCAATCCTGTCGACTGGTTTTCCTTTCCTATTGACAACACCAGATATAACTTGCTCTATTTTGTTATCACCAAAACCATAAATTTTATCCTATCAACACCACATGACAATGCGCAAGCAGATCTGACAGGTGATATTGAAGTCATTGATTTGACTATTGCTGACCCTGTATAGGAACGGATCTCGTCTAGCGCGCCAGCTTCCAGTGCTGAACCAACTACTGCACAAGTGGATACTCAAGCAGATCCTAGAGTTTATCAATCGGTATCCAGACCAGATTCAGATGCACAAGCTATCAACAAAAGTGATCAATTTGCATCTAATCCAAATCTTAAACAACCAAGTTCTCATCAATTTGTGTCATACAATCCAGATCAAGCAATCCAGCAAGACATCCAAGTAGAACAGGGAGCTAATCCAATCAGATCTGACCTTCCGTGGAATAGAAATCATCCACTCGAGCATATCATAGGTAACATTCACTCTCCTGTTTGCACACGAGGCCAGCTTATGCAAGAGTATTTTAATTCAGCATTCATATCTCATATAGAACCAAAGCTGATAGAAGAGGCCTTAGCTGACCCAAGCTGGATAGATGCTATGCAAGACGAACTTAGCCAATTTAAAAGGAATAATGTATGGCAATTAGTTCCTAGACCATCTAATCTGATGTATCTGTGTAAACAGATCCAGATTAAATTTTGAATTACACAAAACCTGTTACTGTGTTTCTAACAAATCTATGGAGTGTGCAGATACTTAACAGAATGTGAAGAACAGAATTATAGGGTTGCTGTTCTGACGAGAAGATGATATAAAAGTCTGATTCAGTAGTTGAGGAAAATCAGTTGAGACAACAGTAGGAATCTGGTGAAGAATCTGTTGAAGAAATGACAATGTTGAATCAGTGACTGGAGAGATTGATTAAATAGCAGCATGTCGACAGAAAATGAAGTGATGAATAAGAAAAATCTGTTTCGGAGTAAACATAGAAGAAGTCTGATCGAGTAAAGAGAAAGAGAAATCTGTGAAGTCTGGAAGCGTTTAAAGAAGTTGTGAAACACTGATGATGGCTGGAAAAGTCTGTGAAGAAAAATAGGAGACTGATGATGTTCGATTTGAAGTGAAACAGTTGAAGTCTGGAATAAGGCGTTGATCTGGAGTCTGTATGTGAAGTCTGGAAGAAATATGAAGTAGAGACAAATCTGGAAGATTGAAAGAGGAGAATTCTGGCAGAGATGATGAAAAGAAGTTGAAGAATTTTTTCAGACATCGAAGAAGAAGAATTGTCAGGCCTCGTGCTCAAATCAAAGATAAAACATACAAACACATGCGGAAGCTATTAAAAAGCGGGTAAAATTTTCGCTTTTGGCCTGACGGTTTAAAACAATATAATTTAAAATAGTGCGATACTCAAAATATATCTCAGTTTATAAAATCAACAAAACAACAAATGGCTACAAGCCATAACGAAACAGTATAGCATAAAAACAACAGCAACATGTATCAGACTCCAACAACCTAATACAACGACAAGGCGCAGGGCATCCCCTGGCTAACTGTACTGATACATATTAATATGCTATACGCAACTGGGATACCCAACCACCTCCTGGGGCACCACCAGCTGGGTTAAAACCACGACCAGCTGTAAAACCTGGGTTTCCTGAAACAACACAAACAGGAAAAACAGCCAAGCCCCAGAGGGACATGGGGTCAAACCCCAGTACGGAGAGCAACTATAAAACAGCAGTAAACAGCAAGAATAAAATGCAGATGCTATGCATGAGGAAGGAGACAACAGCTCAACGGAATCTGCAACAGAATATGTGGCCACGGTGAGTGTAGGACATGTGGGTGCTACCCACTCACCCCTACTCACCCACCCTTACCAGATGCATCAACAACCCAACCTATGAACTGTGGTAGCTAACCACTCGGCGCATAGGGGAAATGAGAGTGCGGAATCACCGCTCGCCCTCGCATCCTGGTAAGAAAGCAGAGAAACAACAACGAACAAAGGCTGCAATAGCTGAAAAGAATGTGTGTATGCAACTTGCTGGAACAGCAAACATATAACCATATGCAACACAACAATTACACACGGTAAGCATACACAGCTCTCACACAGAGCAACAACATCACACAGCAATCCAAACACATCCATCTTGCAATTTATCCAAGCCAGATTCCATGCTGAATTATAAGCTCAAGATCCGTACCTCAATTCTGTGCAATAACTACCACAACAAGGAGCCCGAGAGATCTGGTTAGGAACCTGCTGAACACACAACGTACAAGCATAAATCTCACGGGTCACAAGCACAAAACCCACGGCTGGGAGTTACAACTCAAACCAGCAACTGATTCCAACAATACCAATAACAGAAAGCTTAAACAAAGGCTAAGACTAAGATCTCAACAACAATTCGAAGTTCTACCTCAACGACGCAACACACGGCCGAAGACAGCAACTTCACGATCTCGCTCTGTCAGTCCCCGTGCCAATTTCTAACAATTAACACATAATAAGCGCATAAACACGGAAGCTTAAAATCAGGGCTTAAAAATTTTTCGAAATACAATGGGCCTGAACTTCAAATCATACATTCAAAATAGCACTAATAAAATACGAGTTGACTCAAACTCCAACACAACAGGTAAATCAACCAAATATAAATCCCCAATACATGATAACACGGGGCATCCCCCGGTTCAATACATATCATATATAGACTGGGACTCAGGGACGCGGGGATCGACCAGCTGAACTTCCACTCGGTCCAGCTTGATTACCTAATGCTCCTGCAAATGGGCAACACAGACCCAAACAAAACAAAAGCAGGAAACAAGTACGAGGTCAAGCCTCAGTACGAAGAGCTATCAAAGCAGATAAACATGCAGTATACTATTAATCAATGCTATGAATGCATGAGGCTGTCGAAGGAAATCAGTCAGCTAGACCGGTGCAACAACCGGCAAATCATATCATGTCGCCTCTATACCACGGTCTATCAATCGGGAAATCATCGATCCGTGATCATCGGAGCCCGTCAGCCCATCACAGCTCGGAGGTAGACACTCGTATCCGGTAGTCACCGCTCCGACGATAGCGTTGGACTTTTCGGGCATGACCCAACAGTCGGCCAGTCACAACGTGGCACCCAATCAGGTTATCAAATCGAATCTGAAATTCAGGCTCAAGATGTATGCATGAATGCCATTCAATATCCATGCTCAATACATAATATGCCTAAACGTAAAACAGTATACACATTCAACCAAAACAGTAACTGATTCACGTAAGCACATATCAGTAAAGCCACAGATTTCACAACATCGAATTATAGCCATGCTCAAGCTCAAAACTGCTAAGAGCTGCTCAATTCGTACCTTTCTTCTTCAATTTACCTAACAGATTTCTCCTGGCTCAAATCACGCAGCAGGAACTTCCTGGAAGCTCAAATCTGTTACAACATAGCTAATATCTTAGCTCAATCTCATCATAAACACGCTAATCCTACGGCCAAAAGTCTAATTCAATTCCTACACTTCTATGCAGGCATTAGCTACAAGAACAGAGCTCAATTCTACAAGGAATTCTCACCCAAAAGCTCACGCTAGCAGAAGAACACACGTACTGACTTTTCTCAAAAGTTTCGAACTCCAGCAGCTTCGCGCCTCCCCACCAGCGCTAATACAACGTCTCAATTGGGTAGCAGACAAAAGAGCTAAGCAAGGGGAAACCAGCGCCACTAAGATCTTCAAAAACAGAGGCTGGATGCGTTGGGAATCGGCGGTGAAAATTCACGGTGAACGGTAGCTCGACGAGGGTTTGGAGAAGAAGAGATAAGAAATATCTGGCTCAAAATAATTCTAAGTGTCGATCAACACCTCTATAAATACCTCTTAAAGCCTCGCCTGCTGATCATTGAAATCACTCGAAGTAACCAGCAGGAGTCCAGCAGCCCTCTTTTCTTTCGCTAAATTCAGCAGCAACGATTACACCAACAATCGCACTAAAACACTTCAAAACGACACCGTTCCAACTTATCAAAACGACGCCGTAGCAAACACCAGCTGCCAACATCTCTCGCAAGCAAAACGACCAAGAGCTGGTAACAGCTCTCTCTTCCAAACAATCCATCTGCTGATCGCGTGAAATCACTCAAAACGACGACGCATCTACTAATCCAAACGATGTCACTTTTCAACATAAACGTATTTGCGCGCCTGCTGGTCAGCAGCAACCATCACAACACAAACTACTACCAGCAGCAAGAAATACGTCACTCCTACGTCATCATATCTATCGACAGCTCTTGCGACTGATTCCACCAACCATCAGCTGATCACTGTTCACAAGAGCAACTGCTGAATTCAATAGTCAACACTCCAAAAATGTTGACTAACACGTGTCACTTCCTCGTTCAATCTCACGCTAATCGCAACATCTGCCAGCAGCAACTTCAACTCGAACTAAAACCAGCAGATCTCCTTGCGTCACGCTGACGTCATCTCTGCTGATTCACAATCCACCAGCAGAAGCTACAGTAACTTGATGCTGAAACTTACTGCTGACATTTTGCTCCAAAATCGCTACGACTAAATTTTCCAAAATTTATCGCAACGCTCAAAATTCGGCAGGAACCTCAAACTTTACGTGATTAATCCCAAATCAATTCAATTAATCACTAATATAAATTCTCAATCCTCACACGCTCTAGCCAACAACAGCCTCCAAGAATGGTATAGGATGGAAGAGCTTCTCGAGAGGAGTCCAACGCTACCTCAAACACCCAAAACAACAGTCGGAAATGACGGGAATCACCGGATAAAATCAACGGTGAACAGTACTATGGTTCGAGAAACAGAGGTCGACAATTTGGAGAATTTTACTAAGTATGGGATCTGATATCTCAAATCGAAGACCAAGTATTTCTTAAATAAATCTCGCGACTGCTGAAATCTGGTTAAAATGTCTACCGACAAAAACCAGCAGTTGCTCTACAACCATCGGCTGGTTCTCAAATCCAAAAGCTGGATTGTATAAAACTCAAAAGCTGATACCAGACGTTGCATCAAAATGCTGCGTTCCAACTTAATAAAACGGCATCACATAGCTTACTTTATCAAATCCGGTCGATAACCCTCGCGCAATACCAGTCGCAAGCTACAGGAAACCAGACGCAAGCTACAGGAAACCAGACGCAAGCTACAGTAGAGTTGACCATCGTTGACATCTACTCTCAGCTGGACAACCAGCAGGCACACGCGAACAGATCCCACCAGCTGGTACCAGACGCAACACTCAAAACGGCGTCGCACCAACTAATCAAAACGCTACCGTTTTGCCCACAACAAACGAGATAAAGCAGCCGCTGGTTACAAACATGCTACCAGCTTTCACTTAACACAGCGCATCCAGATTTCACTAAAACGACGGCGTTTAGGAATATCGCGCTACCAAAACACGCTACGACTGGATTTCACCAAATCGACCAGCTCTCACCACCGAACCAGCTTTCACCCAAAATCTCAAAAATACGAAAACTCCCAGAATTGCTTAAAATGTGAAATCTGTACCGAAAATACCAACCAAACTTCCAAATAGAGATCTGAACCACCAAAAATCTCTAAAATCCGATTAATCCAACAATTAATCTTAATCAACTTTCCAGGTCTCAAAAGAATGTTCAGATGTGAGAAGTCTGGAACCAGAGGTTGCGAAGAAAATATTAATCAAGATGATAATAAATCAGATGTTGTAAAGCAGAAGATAAACCAGTCGTTGTAAAGGAAATAACCAGCCGCAGAATTAAACCAGACGCAGCAATGAACCAGACGTTGTGATGTAAATGAACCAGACGCTGCAATGAAGAAAAACCAGACGCAGCAATGAACCAGACGTTGTGATGTAAATGAACCAGACGCTACAATGAAGAAAAATCAGACGCTGCAATGAAGAAAAACCAGACGCTGTAATGAAGAAAAATCAGATGCTGCAATGAAGAAAAACCAGACGCTATAATGAAGAAAAATCAGACGTTGCAATGAAGAAAGACCAGACGCAAAGAAGTTGAAGAATACCAGACGCAAAGAATATGAAACAGATGTTGCACTAATCAATAGTCAAAGAACAAAAGAACAGATCAATCAGTTGTTGCGCAAAGAAAGCAATACTTCAGCAGTAGGTAAGAAACAGAAACAGTGAAGCACGGAGGCCAAGTAAAGATTAATTCAGAAGATTAGAAGTGATGCGAAGCAAAGTGAAGCATGAGCGAACAAATGATTTCAGTAGTTGAATAGATACAGGCAGAGGCTGACAGCAGACACACAAAGAAATCAGTTGTTGTGAACAGAAATTGTGAAGCAGCAGCTGTAGGAACAAATACCAGTCGTTGCACTAAGATAAAGATATCAGCAGAAGATTAATCCAGTCGCAAGAAGCAGAGTGTCCAGGCGTGAAGAGTGAAGTATGGACAGTTGCGAAGAAGAAATGACGTTCAACTGTTGTTACAAAGTTAAACCAGACGCAGTGCAAAGACAAAGCTACCAGCTGTTGGTATAGCTCAAAAGAACAATCAGCTGATGGAACAAATCAGTTGAAGCGACCAGCTGCTGGAATGTAAAAGCTAAATCAAAAGATGACAAAATCCTGCAAAATAAAGGACATAAGGATTACTCCATGTCGGTACTTTACAGGACATATTTGAACGGGAAGAAAAGTGTGTCTAACGGGAAGATATTTGAACAGCCAGGAAGAAAAGTGTGTCAAACGGGAAGATATTTGAACAGCAATATAAATACAAGAAGCACTGTTGAAGAAAGTGATTTTGACGAATTAATCAACGCATAGTGCAAAAACAGATGGAAGAAAATAGAATAACGAAGCAGTCGACCACCATTAGAGAGGAGCTTACAACGACGTCGACTGCTGAGTTCTAATCAGCTCTTTAGGAGAATTTCCCAGTGTGTGAGATTTATCTTTTGAGAGTTGAGGATACACTGTAAAATCTCACACACACAGATTCACTCGCATATTTTGAGAGATGTGCGAAATTGATTAGCGAGTGAATCACAAACAAAAATCAGATCCCTTCCAAGCACGAAGACGTTAAACTCTGTGTCTGTAGTCTTTGAACAGAGACGTTAAACAATTTCTCATTGAGACAGCCAAGGGCTGGTGGAGTCTAGGAGTTCTCGCAGCTACTGGCTGCGGGATCGGGTCTGTACATGAGGTGTAGATCAAATCTTCTAGTTGAACCTTCCTGAAGAAGGAAGAAGGGGAGATGTATGATATTTATATCCGAACTTCCATAAAAAAATCACAGTGTATTGTATTATGTTATTTATTCCGCATACGTATTTAATTATTAGCACGCACGCATACACAGTTATCACACACGCACAGTTGAACAGATTTCTAACAGAAATCTGTTTGCATCATTTTAAACTATTAGGATTCATTTCTTGTGTTTTCCGCATGTTTTTATTACATACCAGATCTGTCTCCGGTTCTCTATTTAATGTTCAAGAACCTTGAGCTATTGTCGCTCCTTTATAGCAGCGCAAAATTTTTTTATTTATCAGTAGCGGCGCTCGTTTGAATTTATTTCCTTATTTAGGGTCCTAACAAGTGGTATCTGAGCGGGTTGTTCTTGAACGAGCATTTATTTTCAAACGCATGTGCTATTTGTTTTAAAAATTTTTGAAGAGCTTATTTTATGAAGATAGGGAGAGGAATGATTGATGAACTTTGATTTTGCTTTTGTCGAGCTGACACGGAAGGTGCGAGTTCTGTGTGGATGCCAAGATTCTGTTTTGGTTGGGCTGTTTTTAGCACATGTGACAAAACAGGAGAAATGAAAGAAAAATCCGATAGATTCAGTTATCGTTTCTTTGCCACATCTGAACAATTTAGGTGATTCAGTAGCACGTGTTCCATTTGAAACAAATTTATTCAAGTGCTCTGATTTATGCGGCATTCGTATCTATGCTACAAATGATTTTAAGATTTTAAAATGTTTTCGAAGCTGAATGTATAAAGATAGGGAGAGTAATGATCTTCTAATTACAGAGTATTTTTTCGAAAGAAAATGCGGCAATATTTCTTCTGACGAGCTGACACAGATCTCACAACTCTGTGTATGCCAAGATTTTCAGATGAGGTTATGGGGCCACGTCTGGAATGAAATGGAAGAAAATCTGTATTGGTTTATTTTTAACTCCCGTCTGCATATTGTAAGCTAAAACAGTAGCATATGAGTTGTTTTTCAAATTCATAGCATATTGTTGCATTTGGCTCTTCCCAAAATCTGTTTTTGTTTACCAAAATTTGCATAATTCCTGCTGTCACGATTTTTGGTGTGACAATGTAGGAAGAGCTTCTTTTTAAAATTCATCGGGAAGACCTGTTTTTCGAACCCTTTTTAATTCCCACTAAAAAGGGAGAGAATTTTTAGATAATGCATCTGTTATTTGAGATTTTGTGTAAATCAAAAAGGAAGAGACTGATGGATATATGTAAACAGATCCAGATTAAGTTTTGAATTACACAAAACCTGTTACTGTGTTTCTAACAAATCTACGGAGTGTGCAGATGCTTAACAGAATGTGAAGAACAGAATTAGAAGGTTGCTGTTCTGATGAGAAGATGATATAAAAGTCTGATTCAGTATTTGAGGAAAAGCAGTTGAGACAACAGTAGTAATCTGGTGAAGAATCTGTTGAAGAAATGACAATGTTGAATCAGTGACTGGAGAGATTGATTAAATAGCAGCATGTCGACAGAAAATGAAGTGATGAATAAGAAAAATCTGTATCGGAGTAAACATAGAAGAAGTCTGATCGAGTAAAGAGAAAGAGAACTCTGTGAAGTCTGGAAGCATTTAAATAAGTTGTGAAACACTGATGATGGCTGGAAAAGTCTGTGAAGAAAAATAGGAGACTGATGATGTTCGATTTGAAGTGAAACAGTTGAAGTCTGGAAGAAGGCGTTGATCTGGAGAAGAAGTCTGTATGTGAAGTCTGGAAGAAATATGAAGTAGAGACAAATCTGGAAGATTGAAAGAGGAGAATTCTGGCAGAGATGATGAAAAGAAGTTGAAGAATATTTTCAGACATCGAAGAAGAAGAATGTTCAGATGTGAGAAGTCTGGAACCAGATGTTGCAAAGAAAAGATTAATCAAGATGATAATAAATCAGACGTTGTAAAGCAGAAGATAAACCACTCGTTGTAAAGGAAATAACCAGACGCAGAATTAAACCAGACGCAGCAATGAACCAGACGTGATGTAAATGAACCAGACGCTGCAATGAAGAAAAACCAGACGCAGCAATGAACCAGACGTTGTGATGTAAATGAACCAGACGCTGCAATGAAGAAAAACCAGACGCAGCAATGAACCAGACGTTGTGATGTAAATGAACCAGACGCTGCAATGAAGAAAAATCAGACGCTGCAATGAAGAAAAACCAGACGCTGTAATGAAGAAAAATCAGACGCTGCAATGAAGAAAAACCAGACCCTGTAATGAAGAAAAATCAGATGTTGCGATGAAGAAAGACCAGACGCAAAGAAGTTGAATAATAACAGACGCAAAGAATATGAAACAGATGTTGCGCTAATCAGTAGTCGAAGAACAAAAGAACAGATCAATCAGTTGTTGCGCAAAGAAATCAATACTTCAGCAGTAGGTAAGAAACATAAACAGTGAAGAACGGAGGCCAAGTAAAGATGAATTCAGAAGACTAGAAGCGAAGCGAAGCGAAGCGAAGCGAAGCGAAGCGTGAGCGAACAAATGATTTCAGTAGTTGAATAGATACAGGCAGAGGCTGACAGCAGACAAACAAAGAAATCAGTTGTTGCGAATAGAAATTGTGAAGCAGCAGCTGTACGAACAAATACCAGTCGTTTCACTAAGATAAAGATATCAGCAAAAGATTAATCCAGTCGCAAGAAGCAGAGTGTCCAGGCGTGAAGAGTGAAGTCTGGACAGTTGCGAAGAAGAAATGACGTTCAGCTGTTGTTACAAAGTTAAACCAGACGCAGTGCAAAGACAAAGCTATCAGCTGTTGGTATAGCTCAAAAGAACAATCAGCTGATGGACAAATCAGTTGAAGCGACCAGCTGCTGGAATGTAAAAGCTAAATCAAAAGATGACAAAAGCCTTCAAAATAAAGGACACAAGGACAACTTCCTGTCGGTACTTTACAGGACATATTTGAACGGGAAGAAAAGTGTGTCAAACGGGAAGATATTTGAACAGCAATATAAGTCCAAGAAGCACTGTTGAAGAAAGTGATTATGACGAATTAATCAACGCACAGTGCAAAAACAGAGGGAAGAAAATAGAAGAATGACCATTAGAGAGGAGCTTACAACGACGTCGACTGCTGAGTTCTAATCAGCTCTTTAGGAGCATTTCCCAGTGTGTGAGATTTATCTTTTGAGAGTTGAGCGATACACTGTAAAATCTCTCACACACAGATTCACTCGCATATTTTGAGAGATGTGCGAAATTGATTAGCGAGTGAATCACGAACAAAAATCAGATCCCGTCCAAGCACGAAAATGTTAAACTCTGTGTCTGTAGTCTTTGAACAGAGACGTTAAACAAGTTTTGATTGAGACAGCCGAGGGCTGGTGGAGTCTAGGAGTTCTCGCAGCTGCTGGCTGTGGGATCGGGTCTGTACATGAGGTGTAGATCAAATCTTCTAGTGGAACCTTCCTGAAGAAGGAAGAAGGGGAGATGTAGGATATTTATATCCGAACTTCCATAAACAAATTACAGTGTATTGTATTCTGTTATTTATTCCGCATACGCATTTAATTATTAGCACGCACGCATACAATTCACACACGCACAGTTAAACAGATCTCTAACAGAAATCTGTTTGCATCGTTTTAAACTATTAGGATTCATTTCTGGTGTTTTCCGCATGTTTTTATTACATACCAGATCTGTCTCCGGTGCTCTATTTAATGTTCAAGAACCTTGAGCTATTGTAGCTCCTTTATAGCAGCGCAAAGTTTTTTTATTTATCAGTAGCAGCGCTCGTTTGCATTTATTTCCTATTTTAGGGTCCTAACAAGTGGTATCAGAGCGGGTTGTTCTTGAACGAGCATTTATTTTAAAACGCATGTGCCATTTGTTTTAAAAAATTTTGGAGAGCTTATTTTATGAAGATAGGGAGAGGAATGATTGCTGAACTTTGATTTTGCTTTTGTCGAGCTGACACGGAATGTGCGAGTTCCGTGTGGATGCCAAGATTCTGTTTTGGTTGGGCAGTTTTCAGCACATGTGACAAAACAGGAGAAATGAAAGAAAAATCCGATAGATTCAGTTATTGTAGGACCGAGCGCTTGCCGCTTTATCAAAAGCTATAGCTGGTGGTAACGGTGCAACTCCAATCTTTTAAACCGTATAGCAACACAAGCGCCACGGTTCGATCGCTCTACCTAGCAGGGGCAATTATTGCACTCCAACAATCCCCCTTCCAATAATTGCACTCCTTGCAATCAATGGAAATCGAACCCGTGACCTTGGCTCTAATACCAATTGATTTGAAATGCAGATGATTCATTCGCTGGTGCCACAACCAGCTCTTGGAAGAGCCAGCTGCAAGACACAAGTGTTCAAACTTTGCTTGCTCTGACCAGTTGATAACGTAGGTGTTCCCAGAACGCTTACCCACCAACACGGTTAGACCATTTGAGTTCTGAACTGTGCACGTGTGTTGTTGAAAATTAACAAGGAAACCTTTGTCACAAAGCTGACTGATAGTGATCAGATTGTAACGTAAGTTATCAACAACAAGAATATCAGATATAGAAATGTTACCATGGGTAAGCTTACCCTTACCCACAGTGTTACCGTAGGCATTGTCTCCAAAGACTATTTTTGCTCCCTTTTGAGGAACAACGTCTGTTAATAGCTTGGGATTTCCAGTCATGTGTCTCACACATCCACTGTCTAAGTACCAGATTGTTGATGCATCGGCTGCTGCTTTGTACCTGTAACCCTGAAATCATACAAAGCAAATTTTGGTACCCAATTTTACTTGGGTCCTGATTGGATTACCCCTTTTGGGACCCAGATTTGAACAATCCTCACGGTTTTTCCAGTTCTAGGATCCACGAAAGTATGTGCAAAATCATGTGCTGGTCTTTTGAATTTTGATTTGATACTTTTACCATATGGATTCCTTCTCGGCTGGTTTCTTGTCCATTCAGTTTTTGCCTTCTTCGAATAATGCCTCGGTTGGTTGGGAACAAAGAACTTTGGACCAGCTTTCTCTTTGTCCTTGTTCAGCTTGTTCTTTAGCCAGTCTGTCTTTGAATTCTCAGGCCTTTGATAGCCAACACCGACTTTGCCTTTTCCTTTAAGATCCGGCTGAGAAGTATCCTGGTCATTATATCGCATCGATTCAAGGCAATCATGTATCATACCAGCGCTGACAAAGATCCTTTTATTGAGCTTGTCATGCACCGTCAGTGATTGAGTACTAGTTTCTCCATGGCTGCTATCATAATTGAAACCCACACCAGTTTTATCATTTAATGGTTTTTGGCTTTCATACAGCTTGAAGAGAGAACGATTAGACTTGTTCCAGGAGCTCATTTCTTCAGATAATTTATCGACTTCAGCCTTGAGCTCGCTGGCTTCATTTCTCAACAAATCATTCTCTATCTTCAGCCTACTCAACTCAGTCTTTAAGCTGTCAGTATCTTCAAGCTCATCAGAACTTGATTTAGCTGAACTATTTTTCAGACTTGCGTTTTCAGCTTTGATTTCCTCGAATGTGTGAGACAGAGTCTTGTACTCATGGACCATATCATTCAATGCTTGAACTAGGTCCTCACGTGTGAATTCAGAGTTAGCAAAGTCAAATACCTCGTCATCTGATTTGCTTGTGCTTGGAGAGCACGGTTCAGCAGTTGTAGCAGCAAGAGCTTTTGTTGGCTGGGAGGTTGATGGACCAGCTTCTGATCTTGTTTCCAGTTCGAACTCATATGCTTTGAGGTTGGCAAACAGATCATGAAGCTCCATCTTATTTAGATACTTGGACTCTCGCATTGCCATTGTCTTTACATCCCATTCCTTTGGCAGTGCCCTCATCACTTTCAGCGCCAGTTCACGGTTGCTGTATTCTTTTTCAAGACTATTTAACTCGATCACCACAGCACTGAAACGCTCGTCAAACTCCGCCATTGTCTCTCCATCTTTCATTTTGATGGATTTATATCTCTGCTGTGCCACGGTCAGCTTGTTCTCCTTGGTCTCATCATTTTCCTCGCAGATCTGGGTCAGCTTTTCCCAGATGTCTTTTGCTGTTGGGCAGTTCTTGACTTTGCTAAACATATTT
This sequence comes from Dorcoceras hygrometricum, assembly GCA_001598015.1. Lineage (NCBI taxonomy): Eukaryota > Viridiplantae > Streptophyta > Magnoliopsida > Lamiales > Gesneriaceae > Dorcoceras > Dorcoceras hygrometricum. The sequence goes on along the minus strand of KV001960.1, from coordinate 58,751 downwards.
TTGCTTTTTCCAGTGTTTTGAACAGTATATCTTTTGCCATGTTGTCCAGATTAGCCTTTTTCTTATCTTCATTGGTGTACTCATGTCTGGCTTTAGGAAGAAACTGGGGCTTGCCACTTGTTACGGCAACAGCAAGATTAGGCTTCATGATTTTCAACGGTCCTTCTGTGATGACATACCACATGTCATCATCCATGGCCACCAGATGTGCTTGCATCCTAATCTTCCAGTCGTCGTACTCTTCCCTCGAAAACAAAGGAATTTTGTTGTGTGAGATAGACATGTTCATATATAAAGAAGCACTAAACAATGACGGTTCAATAACTGAGATAACCTGGATCTGATACCACTTGTAGGACCGAGCGCTTGCCGCTTTACCAAAAGCTATAGCTGGTGGTAACGGTGCAACTCCAATCTTTTAAACCGTATAGCAACACAAGCGCCACGGTTCGATCGCTCTACCTAGCAGGGGTAGGTAGAGCGATCGAACCTACCCCTGCTAGGTAGAGCGATCGAACCTACCCCTTCTCGGCCAAAAATATTTGTGCGGAAAAAGGCCGATTGGTTTGTGAACAGTAAGCAATAAATGATATGTAAATGCGTAAAGTAAAAAGTAAGGGATCAGAGATTTGTTTCTGGAAGTTCGGACTTCAATGTCCTACGTCTCCCCTTCTTCCTCCTCGGAAGGTATCACTAGAAGACTTTGATGGTTACAGCACTTCTGCAAACACCCACCCACACAAGTAGCACTTGTATGGACTCCTAGCTATCTCAACAAACGATCCAAGCAGATACAACTGCTGGTTACAACACTTGACAGTATTTTCGAACTGCTTCACAAAGCCAGTTCTTTACAGACTCAATCAAAAGATATACAATGAATACACGTATATGAGACTGTAAGAATCTTCTGGTTTCAACAATGAAACTCGATTACAACAATGTAACCAGAAGATTGACTCGAAGGTATTTCAATGAAGATCAACTGTTAGGTTCTTCGAGTCTTTGAGCTTTTGAATATTTCAACAAGTAGATAGCTCTGAGAGTATTTTGACAGCGTTTCAGTAATAGCAATAGCGAGAGATATGTTCTTCAATTCAAAGCGTCTGCTATTTAAACTCTTCGTCCAACGGTCGATGAATCCAGATAAGGCAACAAATCCTTTTTGAATTTCTGAAAGTAGTACGCCGTCAATCCTGCTCCACAACAAGGTAAATTGCGTTAAGTCAGGGATACGAGAATTATTTCCATATATGAGCAATCCCGTTGTAACGACCTCTGCCAATGTGTACTATTCATCCAAAAATAGTACCAATCTTGTCCCCTTAATTCCAGGCAATTTGTACGATTCTACGAATCTTTTCCAATTGAGTAATTGATCGTATTTGAATCAATTTTAGCTTGCGCCTGAAACAACTTTGACAACCAGATCCAATTTCCTTCATCGTGGTTTCAAATGTTGCGACTGGAAAATACTTGTATGCGTCGACTGGTTTTCCACGTGTGATTTTCCAGCGCCTGGTTATACATATGATCCAACGACTGGTTGAATAAAACTCTGTAGCTCTCGTCTGGATATAGCACCACTGTAGCTTGCGTCTGGTTTCAATACGGTGTCGCTTTAACTAAATAAAACGCTGTCGTTTGCACATGCTACTATTTGAACTTGCGTCTGGATTACCAATACTATCCTGCGACTGGTTATCTAAAACGCTGACATTTTAACTCATCCATACGACATCGTTTGTTAAACTCTCGACTGGTTATATACTTCACTGTTCACTGCGACTGGATATAAGCCACTGTTCACTGCGACTGGATACTAACCACTGTTCACTGCGACTGGATACTAACCACTGTTCAAAAGCTCTCGTCTGGTTGATAACTTCAAAACGCCGTCGTTTCTAGTACAAAAGCTTGCGTCTTGATACACTATTCCTTGCGTCTGAATAGCAATCCTGTCGATTGGTTCTTTCTTTCCTATTGACAACACCAGATATAGCTTGTTCTATTTTGTTATCACCAAAACCATAAATTTTATCCTAACAGTTATCGTTTCTTTGCCAAAACTGAATAATTTAGGTGATTCAGTAGCACGTGTTCCATTTGAAACAAATTTATTCAAGTGCTCTGATTTATGCGGCATTCATATCTATGCTACAAATGATTTTAAGATTTTAAAATGTTTTCGAAGCTGAATGTATAAAGATAGGGAGAGTAATGATCTTCGAATTACAGAGTATTTTCCGAAAGAAAATGCGGCAATATTTCTTCTGACGAGCTGACACGGATCTCACAACTCTGTGTGTAAGCCAAGATTTTCAGATGAGGTTATGGGGCCACGTCTGGAATGAAATGGAAGAAAATCTGTTATTGGTTTATTTTTAACTCCCATCTGCATATTGTAAGCTAAACAGTAGCATATGAGTTGTTTTTCAAATTCATAGCATATTGTTGCATTTGGCTCTTCCCAAAATCTGTTTTTGTTTACCAAAATTTGCATAATTCCTGCTGTCACGATTTTTGGTGTGACAATGTAGGAAGAGCTTCTTTTTAAAATTCATCGGGAAGACCTGTTTTCTAACCCTTTTTGATTCCCACAAAAAGGGAGAGAATTGTTTGATCATGCATCTGTTATTTGGGGTTTTGTGTAAATAAAAAAGGGAGAGATTGATGGATCTGTGTAAACAGATCCAGATTAAGTTTTGAATTACACAAAACCTGTTACTGTGTTTCAAACAAATCTACGGAGTGTGCAGGTGCTTAACAGAATGTGAAGAACAAAATTAGAAGGTTGCTGTTCTGATGAGAAGATGATATAAAAGTCTGATTCAGTAGTTGAGGAAAAGCAGTTGAGACAACAATAGGAATCTGGTGAAGAATCTGTTGAAGAAATGACAATGTTGAATCAGTGACTGGAGAGATTGATTAAATAGCAGCATGTCGACAGAAAATGAAGTGATGAATAAGAAAAATCTGTTTCGGAGTAAACATAGAAGAAGTCTGATCGAGTAAAGAGAAAGAGAAATCTGTGAAGTCTGGAAGCGTTTAAAGAAGTTTTGAAACACTGATGATGGCTGGAAAAGTCTGTGAAGAAAAATAGGAGACTGATGATGCTCGATTTGAAGTGAAACAGTTGATGTCTGGAAGAAGGCGTTGAACTGAATAAGTCTGAATTTAATGATAAAAGATAGGTGAAATCTGGAAAATTGAAAGAGGAGAATTCTGGCAGAGATGATGAAGAGAAGCATTCAGCTGTTGAAAAGAAAATGTTTCAGCTATTGCGCATTGACAAAGTTGGTTAAGTTGTTGCAATGAAGATGAACCAGCTGCTGCGCGTCAATGAAGATGTACCAGCTGTTGTGATTAATGAACCATTTGTTGTGCAGTTTCGGAGTAAACATAGAAGAAGTCTGATCGAGTAAAGAGAAAGAGAACTCTGTGAAGTCTGGAAGCGTTTAAAGAAATTGTGAAACACTGATGATGGCTGGAAAAGTCTGTGAAGAAAAATGGGAGACTGATGATGTTCGATTTGAAGTTAAACAGTTGAAGTCTGGAAGAAGGCATTGATCTGGAGAAGAAGTCTGTATGTGAAGTCTGGAAGAAATATGAAGTAGAGACAAATCTGGATGATTGAAAGAGGAGAATTCAGGCAGAGATGATGAAAAGAAGTTGAAGAATTTTTTCAGACATCGAAGAAGAAGAATGTTCAGATGTGAGAAGTCTAGAACCAGATGTTGCAAAGAAAAGATTAATCAAGATGATAATAAATCAGACGTTGTAAATCAGAAGATAAACCAGTCGTTGTAAAGGAAATAACCAGAAGCAGAATTAAACCAGACGCAGCAATGAACCAGACGTTGTGATGTAAATGAACCAGACGCTGCAATGAAGAAAAACCAGATGCAGCAATGAACCAGACGTTGTGATGTAAATGAACCAGACGCTGCAATGAAGAAAAACCAGACGCAGCAATGAACCAGACGTTGTGAGGTAAATGAACCAGACGCTGCAATGAAGAAAAATCAGACGCTGCAATGAAGAAAAACCAGACGCTGTAATGAAGAAAAATCAGACGCTTCAATGAAGAAAAACCAGACGCTGTAATGAAGAAAAATCAGACGTTGCAATGAAGAAAGACCATACGCAAAGAAGTTGAAGAATACCAGACGCAAAGAATATGAAACAGATGTTGCGCTAATCACTAGTCGAAGAACAAAAGAACAGATCAATCAGTTGTTGCGCAAAGAAAGCAATACTTCAGCAGTAGGTAAGAAACAGAAACAGTGAAGAACGGAGGCCAAGTAAAGATGAATTCAGAAGATTAGAGGTGAAGCGAAGTGAAGCGAAGCGGAGCGAACAAATGTTCAGTAGTTGAATAGATACAGGCAGAGGCTGACAGCAGACACACAAAGAAATCAGTTGTTGCGAACAGAAATTGTGAAGCAGCAGTTGTAGGAACAAATACCAGTCGTTGCACTAAGATAAAGATATCAGTAGAAGATTAATCCAGTCGCAAGAAGCAGAGTGTCCAGGTGTGAAGAGTGAAGTCTGGACAGTTGCGAAGAAGAAATGACGTTCAGCTGTTTTTACAAAGTTAACCAGACGCAGTGCAAAGACAAAGCTACCAGCTGTTGGTATAGCTCAAAACAACAATCAGCTGATGGAACAAATCAGTTGAAGCGACCAGCTGCTGGAATGTAAAAGCTAAATCAAAAGATGACAAAAGCCTGCAAAAGAAAGGACACAAGGACAACTCTCTGTCGGTACTTTACAGGACATATTTGAACGGGAAGAAAAGTGTGTCAAACGGGAAGATATTTGAACATCAATATAAATACAAGAAGCGCTGTTGAAGAAAGTGATTTTGACGAATTAATCAATGCACAGTGCAAAAACAGAGGGAAGAAAATAGAAGAACGAAGCAGTCGACCACCATTAGAAAGTAGCTTACAACGACGTCGACTGCAGAGTTTAAATCAGCTCTTTAGGAGCATTTCCCAGTGTGTGAGATTTATCTTTTGAGAGTTGAGCGATACACTGTAAAATCTCACACACACAGATTCACTCGCATATTTTGAGAGATGTGCGAAATTGATTAGCGAGTGAATCACAAACAAAAATCAGATCTCGTCCAAGCACGAAGACGTTAAACTCTGTGTCTGTAGTCTTTGAACAGAGACGTTAAGCAAGTTCTGATTGAGACATCCGAGGGCTGGTGGAGTCTAGGAGTTCTCGCAGCTGCTGGTTGCGGGATCGGGTCTGTACATGAGGTGTAGATCAAATCTTCTAGTGGAACCTTCCTGAAGAAGGAAGAAGGGGAGATGTAGGATATTTATATCCGAACTTCCATAAACAAATCACAGTGTATTGTATTTTGTTATTTATTCCGCATACGCATTTAATTATTAGCACGCACGCATACACAGTTATCACACGCGCACAGTTAAACAGATTTCTAACAGAAATCTGTTTGAATCATTTTAAACTATTAGGATTAATTTCTGGTGTTTTCCGCATGTTTTTATTACATACCAGATCTGTCTCCGATGCTCTATTTAATGTTCAAGAACCTTGATCTATTGTAGCTCCTTTATAGCAGCGCAAAACTTTTTTATTTATCAGTAACAACGCTCGTTTGCATTTATTTCCTATTTTAGGGTCCTAACAAGTGGTATCAGAGCGGGTTGTTCTTGAACGAGCATTTATTTAAAACGCATGTGCTATTTGTTTTAAAAAATTTTGGAGAGCTTATTTTATGAAAATAGGGAGAGGAATGATTGCTGAACTTTGATTTTGCTTTTGTCGAGCTGACACGGAATGTGCGAGTTCCGTGTGGATGCCAAGATTCTGTTTTGGTTGGGCTTTTTTCAGCACATGTGACAAAAAAGGAGAAATGAAAGAAAAATCCGATAGATTCAGTTATCGTTTCTTTGCCAAATCTGAATAATTTAGGTGATTCAGTAGCACGTGTTCCATTTGAAACAAATTTATTCAAGTGCTCTGATTTATGCAGCATTCGTATCTATGCTACAAAATGATTTTAAGATTTTAAAATGTTTTCGAAGCTGAATGTATAAAGATAGGGAGAGTAATGATCTTCGAATTACAGAGTATTTTCCGAAATAAAATGCGGCAATATTTCTTCTGACGAGCTGACATAGATCTCACAACTCTGTGTGTATGCCAAGATTTTCAGATGAGGTTATGGGGCCACGTCTGGAATGAAATGGAAGAAAATCTGTATTGGTTTATTTTTAACTCCCGTCTGCATATTGTAAGCTAAAACAGTAGCATATGAGTTGTTTTTGAAATTCATAGCATATTGTTGCATTTGGCGCTTCCACACGAGCTGTCGGTGGATGTACTTCTCCTCTCGCTACCCGCTGCATTTGACCCCTTTGTGGTCAACTTCAACATGAACAAGCTGGAAGCCACCCTTGAAGAGGTGGTGAACATGCTTGTAGTGTTTGAGGGGACTATAAAGAAGGACAAACCCGTCCTCCCTCTGGGTTCTTCGTCCTCTGCGAAGAAGGGGCCCAGACGCAAGAGCAAGAAGCGTTCTGCTCCTGCGAAGGAGGAAAAGTCTGCCAAGAAGCCAAAGGCAAAGGCTTCTAAGCCAAACAAGAGCGAGGACGTTTGCCAACACTGCCACAAGGCTGGGCATTGGAGGAGGAACTGCAAGGAGTACCTCAAGCAGTTGCGAACTGCGAAAGGTATGTTCTATATTGAAATAAATATGTCTCTAAATTCAACTTCTTGGGTACTTGATACCGGATGTGGATTCATATCTGCAATGATTTGCAGGTGATGACAAGAAGTCGACGTCTTAGAGAGGGTGAGACCCACTTGAGGTTTGGCAATGGAGCAAGAGTTGCTGCAGTAGCTATAGGAGATATTTATTTATTTCTGTCTTCAAATTTTAAGTTGTTGTTACGAGACGTTTTATATGTTCCTGAATTGATTAAAACATTATTTCTATTCCTATGCTTGATAGAGATGGATATTCTTGTATGTTTGCTAATTCGATTTGCAATATTTACAAGAATGAATGTTTAATTGGAATTGGGGAACGCAAAAACGATTTATACACTTTAAAATTAAAAGACGTTCCAACTCGTGATGTCGAAACACACACAACAACGATTAAACGGAAACACGATAACTTGAACCCAGCACAACTTTGGCACGCTGGCTAGGTCACATTTCCCTAAGTAGGATGAACAAGCTAGTTAGGAGTGACTTGTTTGATCTGTCAGACATCAACTCCCTACCGACTTGTGAATCCTGTCTGAAAGGAAAGATGACCAAGCAACCCTTCAAGGGCAAGGGTGAACGTGCCCAAGGCCTATTGGATTTGATCCATACTGACGTGTGCGGCCCGTTTAGTATTGGTACTAAATATGGTCACACATACTACATCACCTTTACCGATGATTACTCCAGGTATGGGTACTTGTACTTGATGAAGTACAAGTCTGAATCCTTTGAAAGGTTCAAGGAATTCAAGGCTGAAGTAGAAAATCAGTTAGGCAAAAGTATTAAGGCACTTCGATCTGATCGAGGTGGTGAATACTTAAGTACTGAGTTTCAAGACTATCTGAAAGAGAATGGGATTCTCTCACAGTGGACCCCTCCGGCCACACCACAGCTCAATGGTGTAGCAGAGCGTCGTAATCGGACCTTGTTGGACATGGTTCGATCCATGATGAGCTTCACTGAGCTTCCGACCTCGTTTTGGGGCTATGCGCTCGAAACGGCGGTAATGTTGTTGAACAATGTCCATACCAAGGCAGTGGATAAAACTCCGTATGAGATATGGATGGGCAAACCACCCAAGTACTCATTTATGAGGATTTGGGGATGTCCTGCTTACGTTAAGCAGACAGTGGGAGATAAGCTGGATACGAGATCCATCTTATGCTACTTCATTGGGTATCCAAAGAATTCCAATGGATACTACTTCTACTATCCCGGCGAAACAAAAGTGTTTGTTTCTAGGAATGCCACCTTTATGGAAAGGGAATTTCTACTTGATAGAAAGGGCAAAATAGTAGAACTCGAAGAGGTTCGAGAACCAATTGAAGTACCAGGTGAATCTCCTGCACCTACAGAGCCAATACCAGAAATGGTCGCACCTAGGAGGTCCGAAAGGATTCCTAGGGCTCCTGAGAGATATGGTTTTCTCCTTGAAGATGATCAAGGTGATCAAGTTGTTGGATCTGATCCAAGAACTTTCAAGGAGGCAATTTCCGATGCTGATTCTAACTTATGGCTTGAAGCAATGCAGTCTGAGTTTGACTCAATGCATGCTAACAAAGTTTGGACTCTTGTTAACCCTCCCGAAGGAATCGTTCCTATTGGGTGCAAATGGGTGTACAAGAGGAAACTTGGGCCTGATGGTAAGGTAATGACCTACAAGGCACGACTAGTCACGAAAGGTTACACTCAAAGGCAAAGTGTTGACTATGATGAAACCTTCTCACCAGTCGCAATGTTCAAGTCAATTAGAATACTGTTAGCCATAGCCGCATGGTACGACTATGAGATATAGCAAATGGATGTGAAAACTGCGTTCCTTAATGAAAACATTAAGGAAGAGATCTATATGACGCAGCCTGAGGGTTTCACATCTGTCGGAAGCGAGCATAAGGTATGCAAGCTTCAGAGATCGACTACGGTCTCAAACAAGCATCACGAAGTTGGAACCTGAGATTAGATGAAAAAATTAAGGAATTTGGTTCATCAAGAATCCCGAGGAGCCATGTGTCTATAAAAAGGTAGTTAAAAGCGCTGTGACGTTCCT
>KV001960.1:38333-49131 GCA_001598015.1 Dorcoceras hygrometricum | reverse complement strand
CGCCCACATGCGCCGCCGCCGCCGCCGCTCGTCTTCGCCGGAAATTCGTTTCCGGCCAATTCGACGAGGAGAATCCGTTTGTGCTGATCTCGTCAGTCCTTCTAGTGCAGGCTGACGAAGGAGTCTCGTTTCTGGTCGTGGACCGGATTGGCGATTTCTACCGCAATCTACCGAGAAGATCCGACGTTATTGTAACTACTGTTGGAGCCAGGCACAAGTGCCAGCAAGGTAGTGTTTTGAACACCCTATGTATGACAATTGTTTTGTTATCTATCGTATTGATCGTATCCCGGCCGTTTATTTTCTGTTCTTCCGCTGCCTTGCCGGGGGGCGGATGAGGATCCCCAACAGGAACAAATACCAGTCGTTGCACTAAGATAAAGATATCAACAGAAGATTAATCCAGTCGCAAGAAGCAGAGTGTCCAGGCGTGAAGAGTGAAGTCTGGACAGTTGCGAAGAAGAAATGACGTTCAGCTGTTGTTACAAAGTTAAACAGACGCAGTGCAAAGACAAAGCTACCAACTGTTGGTATAGCTCAAAAGAACAATCAGCTGATGGAAAAAATCAGTTGAAGCGACCAGCTGCTGGAATGTAAAAGCTAAATCAAAAGATGACAAAAGCCTGCAAAAGAAAGGACACAAGGACAACTCTCTGTCGATACTTTACAGGACATATTTGAACGGGAAGAAAAGTGTGTCAAACGGGAAGATATTTGAACAGCAATATAAATACAAGAAGCACTGAAGAAAGTGATTTTGACGAATTAATCAACGCAGTGCCAAAACAGAGGAAGAAAATAGAAGAACGAAGCAGTCGACCACCATTAGAGAGGAGCTTACAACGACGTCGACTGCTGAGTTCTAATCAGCTCTTTAGGAGCATTTCCCAGTGTGTGAGATTTCTTTTGAGAGTTGAGCGATACACTGTAAAATCTCACACACATAGATTCACTCGCATATTTTGAGAGATGTGCGAAATTGATTAGCGAGTGAATCACGAACAAAAATCAGATCCCATCCAAGCACGAAGACGTTAAACTCTATGTCTGTAGTCTTTGAACAGAGATGTTAAACAAGTTCTGATTGAGACAGCCGAGGGCTGGTGGAGTCTAGGATCGACTGCTGAGTTCTAATCAGCTCTTTAGGAGCATTTCCCAGTGTGTGAGATTTCGTTTTGAGAGTTGAGCGATACACTGTAAAAATCTCACACACATAGATTCACTCGCATAGTTTTGAGAGATGTGCGAAATTGATTAGCGAGTGAATCACGAACAAAAATCAGATCCCATCCAAGCACGAAGACGTTAAACTCTATGTCTGTAGTCTTTGAACAGAGATGTTAAACAAGTTCTGATTGAGACAGCCGAGGGCTGGTGGAGTCTAGGAGTTCTCGCAGCTGCTGGCTGCGGGATCGGGTCTGTACATGAGGTGTAGATCAAATCTTCTAGTGGAACCTTCCTGAAGAAGGAAGAAGGGGAGATGTAGGATATTTATATCCGAACTTCCATAAACAAATCACAGTGTATTGTATTCTGTTATTTATTCCGCATACGCATTTAATTATTAGCACGCACGCATACACAGTTATCACACGCGCACAGTTAAACAGATTTCTAACAGAAATCTGTTTGCATCGTTTTAAACTATTAGGATTCATTTCTGGTGTTTTCTGCATGTTTTTATTACATAAAAGCTCTGTCTCCGGTGCTCTATTTAATGTTCAAGAACCTTGAGCTATTGTAGCTCCTTTATAGCAGCGCATTTTTTTATTTATCAGTAGCAGCGCTTGTTTGCATTTATTTCCTATTTTAGGGTCCTAACATAATCATTCAGTGATAGGAACTAAATGGGTCTTTAGGAACAAGCTGAATGAGGATGGCGTAGTAATTAGAAACAAATCTAGACTGGTAGCTCAGGGCTTTAGACAATTAGAAGGAATAGATTTCGATGAGACCTTTGCTCCAGTAGCTAGACTAGAAGCCATTCGCATGTTTCTTGCATATGCTGCATATAAATACTTCAAGGTCTTTCAAATTGATGTGAAGAGTGCCTTTCTAAATGACATCTTAACAGAGGAAGTGTATGTTGCACAACCTCCTGGCTTCGTTAATCATACATATCCAGATCACGTTTACAAACTGGATAAAGCTCTATGGGTTGAAGCAAGCACCCAGAGCTTGGTATGATATACTGTCAAAATTCTTGATTGAGCATGATTTTGTTTTAGGCACTGTTGATAAGACATTGTTTAAATTTATCAAAAACGATCATTATTGGTACAAATTTACGTTGATGATATTATATTTGGGTCAAATAACCCCAAACTATGCCAAAAGTTCTCTAAGCTTATGCATGAAAAGTTCGAGATGAGCATGATGGTTGAGTTTACGTTCTTTCTGGGCTTACAAGTCAGACAGCTTGAGAATGGGATCTTCATAAATCAAGCAAAATACACGAAAGAACTGCTGAAGAAGTTTGGCATGAACAACTGTTCAGCAGCAGCTACCCCGATGAGTGCTTCAATCAAGCTAGACAAAGATGAAGCTGGAACTGCCATAGATGTATCTTTGTATCGCGATATAATTGGCTCTTTGCTATACTTAACAGCTAGCAAACCAGGACATCGTGTTTTCTGTCTGTATTTGTGCTATATTTCAATCAGAGCCCAAACAATCTCATTCCGTAGCTGTAAAATGGATTTTAAAATATTTAAAAGGAACTTCCAATGTGGATCTTTGGTATCCCAAGGACTCCAGTTTTCAACTAATCGGTTATAGTGATGCAGATTATGCAGGATGCAGGATTGATTGACATGCACAAGTGGGACTTGTCAATTCTTGGGAGATCAACTGATTTCCTGGTTTAGTAAGAAACATACTTCAATTGCTACATCCACAGCTGAAGCAGAGTATCTAGCGGCTGGAAGCCGCTGTGCTTAGATCTTATGGTTTCAACACCAGCTCAAGGATTACCGCATTGATGCTTCTGAAGCGCCTATCTTCTGTGACAATACCAGTGCGATAGCTATCACCTAGAATCCTATGCTGCACTCCAAAACAAAGCACATAGATATTCGGCATCATTTTATAAGAGATCACGTGCTCAAGAAGGACGTCTGGTTGGAATATGTGCCTACAGATCAGCAAGTTGCTGATATCTTCACAAAACCCCTACCGGATGCTAAGTTTTCGTATTTTCGAAACATTCTTGTTGGAATATGTGCCTACAGATCAGCAAGTTGCTGATATCTTCACGAAACCCCTACCGGACGCTAAGTTTTCATATTTTCAAAACATTCTTGGTCTCTTAGAACTACCTTAATCTATGATTGTGCTGATATTTTGCAGGTTGAACATCATTTGTTTACTTCAGATCTGAGTCTACTATTTTGGGGGAACAATGTGGATTTTCAGATTCGATAAACTTTCAGATTTGGGAGTACCTCAGCTTTAGGTGGAACAATAGATCTGAATTAATAAGTACTGAGTCAGCTGAATGCGTGAGATCTGAATCTATTCAGATTTTGCGTATATACAGTTGATGCTTATAAGTGATCAGATACAGTACCTCAGCTGGAATATCAATTGGTATCAGATTTAAAGTTGTGATGTAATGGTCAAATAGAGTTCGTTTTTACTTTTTACCCCTTGAGGTTAAAATTCAAAGTCTTTTCAAATCTTTTCAAAATTAATCGCGCCATCGGATGATTGACACATGTGTTGTCATTATTCGAAACGTCACACCCACATTCTCTCTTTTACCGTTTCAAATTCCTTTACCTTTTATACGTATGTTCATTTTCATTTATATATTACCTTGTGCAAATTACCTTTGAGCTATCTTTTGTTCTTTTTTTCAGTATCTTCTTTGCATATAATCTATCAGCGATTCCGTTCAATCAATCTACAACAATGGACGTCATTCATTAACGCTCTCCAAGTTAATTTCGAATCTGTTTTTGGGTTTCCCGACAAAGAAGGGATGGTGAATATGTTCAAATCTCTGGAGTCAACCGGAATTCATGGTTTCTTGGCTTGTCCTTCTGTTCTGTATGAGGATGATTGGTGTCGTTCTTTTCCAACAGTCTTGTGAAGGATAATGAGGTACTAAGTTGTGTTCATGGCAAGTTCGTCGCGATTACTGAGGACAGGTTTGCTGGTGTATTTGAGTTACCTACTGAAGGGTTAACAGATTTGTCTGACGTGCCAAAGAATTTGATCTTCGATGCAAGGATCATCTTCTCTATGTCTGGCGAGCTAGTTAAAACCTCTTGCAAGAAGAGGGAGATGAAGTATGAGTTTCGTTTGTTGAACGACATTCTGGCAAAATAGGTAACTGTCAAGGCAGGATCTGATAGGATCAATAGGATCGAAAAACAGCTTAGGAGTTCAGAAGGGGTGGTTGAATGAACTCCTTTGGGATTTTAAATTTTCAAAACCTTAAAATAGTTTTTACAAGCGTCTTGCTTAACTTAAATCCGAGTTACCAGATTTAAGGTATCTCAGTCTAAAATCAGATTTCTCGACTAACAAATAATGTGCGGAATGAAGTCGATCAATCTGTGAACAATGTAAAGATAAATAAATGCAGTAAAATAAAAGTGTAGGGACAAGAGATTTGTTTATGGAAGTTCGGATATCAAATCCTACGTCTCCCCTTCTTCCTTATTCAGGAAGGTTCCACTAGAAGAGTTTGATGAATACAGACGCTGTAGACACCCAATCACCGAGCCTCGCTCCAAGTGAACTCCTAGCAACTCCAAACAACAAGCAGACGCAGCTTCTGAATACAAGTAATGGGATTTTTCGAACTGCTTCACAAAGCCAGTTCGTTACAGACTCAAAATGATAATACAGTGAAATACACAACTATTTGAGACTGTAAATCTTCTGGTTTCTATACTATGAAACACGATTCAACAAGTGAACCAGAAGATGATATCTCGAAGGTAAAATCTGTGAACTCTAGACTTTGAATATTCTTCGAGATTGGATTTCTGAAACTTGGAATATTTTCGTTTTAATGCCTTTTCAGAAATCTCAGAGAATAGATGAGAGCTTTTCAAATTACTGAGCGCAAGAGAAAGACTGTGTGTATGGATTAAGCGAGACACAGAGAATTGGCAAGTATAGGAGAATTGGCAGAGAGCTTCTCAATTTGAATTTTTCAGCCTTTTATAACCTTTGATCTCAACGGTCATTAAATTTCTCCTAAGGAAACAAAATCCCTTTTTGAATATATGTTCATCGTACAACCGTATATCCTGCTCCACCAAATGGTAGTCTGTGCTTCATCAGGGCCAACTTGTCGTATATCCATATTTGAGCAAATGTCGTATAACGTCCTCTGTATACTGCGTACAATCGCCCAAAATAGCTCTGACATTGTCTTCTTAATTCCAGGTATTTGTACGATCCAATCGCAATCATTGATTCTTTCCAATTTAAACATATGGTTGCATTTGAAGCTATTTGTTCCTTACGCCTGAAATTTCTTTCCGTTAAAACAATTATTTCTTTCTTGAATAAGACGACTATCTTAACGCTGATTTGAGTAAACGTAGTTGTCACATCTGAATGTATCAACATCTGAAATACTTCAACATCTGAATATAGCACTGAAATACTGTCCCGACATCTGAAAGCTTTGTTAACCAAAAATCTGAATACTTACAACAGCTGATTACTTCAACAGCTGACAGCTTATGTTACACATGTAATCCAAAATCTGAGTAGCTCCCAATAAACCACAGCTGATTCAAAAGCAGCTGTACTCAACATCTGAAATCATTTACTTCTGAAGTACATACCCAATAGCTGAACTAATACCAGAGTCTGATTGCATAGCCCTTTGATCAACATCTGAATTGCCCTCACAGCTGAAATAAAGACTCAATACCAGAATATGATAACTCGTATATTATCAACATCTGAAATCTTTACAACTGAGATTTTCAACCCGATATTTGAATAAACCACTCGACATCTGAATAGATCACTCAACATCTGAACTGTTCCAGAATATCAAGATCTGATAGAAAATCAACTGTAAACCTCATTTCGATATCTGAAAACTTCAACTTACTAACTAACATCTGAAAATCAACCCGATATGTGAAAGTCAACCCAACATCTGAAATATGCGTAACTGTTAATTGCTACGATTGACTGACTGTCCAGATGTTACTTTAGAATTCAATTCTTGCCTTATTTTGTTATTACCAAAACTAATAAATTTTATCTTAACAATTTCCCCCTTTTTGCTGATGACAAAACTTAGCAGGCTTAGGACTTATATAGATAGGCAAAAATAAATTGCACAAAGTACAGAAGATTTGTACAAGAAAATTGAGAAATCCTAAAACTGATTCTTTCCATACAACCACCATTCAGCATTCTTCTTATAAGGTCCATACGGTCCATAAGTTTCACGACCAGAACCAGATCCACCATCACCACTACTACGATGTCTTTTCTTTGAAGATCCACCTCTATCATCTCTTCTCCTACTGCTTCCATCACCACCACTGCCTCTGCTCGCACTTCCTCCACTAGGTCTATTCTGATCATCAGGAGGCGGTTGAGGTCGGCGGCTGCTACTCTCTTCCCCTTTTTTGTCATTACCACCACGATTGATGTAATCAAAAAGTTCGCCCAATTGAGTGGTAAGATTATTGTAGTTCTCCTGTGCCTGAGCACGGAAATCCAGCAATTCGCTCCGAACGGTAGCAATCCTCTCATCCATGTCCTCTATGATGGCTTTTTGCTCTTTCGCCTCCTTGCGAACATCCGCTAAGTCTGTCGACAAAATGGCATTTTGAGCACGGAAAACTTTTAGTGCAAGTGAAAGTATGTCCGTATCATTATGATTCTCTTGACGAACACTTTGGATCAGGCTTCGGTAAGCTTGATCTTGTTGATAGAGAGTGTCAAGGAGGGTTCTCTCAAGATTTTTGATTTTAACCAGAACTTCGTCATGAGAATAACCCTGCCTCCTAGACTCCTTCGATTGATTTACAATAATGCGAGAAATAGAAGCCCGTGATTATCAAAAGATTATGAAACAACAGGTGGTAAAGAAAGCTGAGCAGCAGCAGGGGTAGATCCGACATCAGTTGTGGCAATAACCTCTTCATCCATGGGACTGCTGAGATGAAAATCTAGCTGGTCACTGATTGATGAGAGAGACTGAGGAGATGGAGAACGATATACTGTAGAACCATCGGAGGAAACTAACTCTACTTCTGGTAATCACTGTAAAACTGGCTTTACAACAGAATCACTGAAATATCCAACAAAATTGTTTGTATCTTTACCTTGCTGAAGAACCGAACAAAAACCAGTCGGAACCTTCTCAAAGATATCTACAACTGAACTCTTAACAACAATATCCTTGCAAGAATTTACATACCCAACTGGGCGCAGACAACCAAACATACTGTAGCGAATAATATCTGTACACACTCTGAACCAGCCCCACGTTTTGATGATAGACTGTGATGCTCCCAAATATTGATTAATATCTGTACACACTCTGAACCAGCCCCACGTTTTGATGATAGACTGTGATGCTCCCAAATATTGATCAGGCTCGATAAAATAGCAATGAGGAACAAAACTATCTTCAATAGCACTTTCCGGCAGCTACGTTTATTTACAAAAAGAGATAATCTGCAACTGCTGCGCCAAAAATCATTACCCTGTATAGGTGTCCAGACCCCATCAATTAACACCATCGGCCTCACCCAGCAAGTGGACTTGGCCAGAGAATAAAATTGGGCAAGGACTGCACCACCTCCATCGACAGACTCATCAAAGAGACTGCTGTAACATGGACGTTCCCATATCAAACCATGTTCTTTCTTTTGTGCCAACAGTGCTTCGAGAGATCTATGATGAGCAGCAGAAAGTAGATCAATGATTTGCGAAGCCATTGCTGTCCATGTTTGGCCAGGTGCGAAATATTTTCGATGTGATTCCAAAAATTTTCGCAGCAGCATTTCTCTGTATTTGACAAGTATGTACACCCTTCGCTTTACAGCAGTTCCAAAGAATTCATTTCAGCCAAAGCAACATATGTTTTTCTTTTGCGGCGATGGCTCTTACTGAATCTAAATCAACTAACTGTCTAAGACTAAAAGAATGAAAGAAGTCAACACCTCCTGTATTATCTGTTCATGCTTGTACAAGAAAATCTACATCTCCACAAATTAACTGAACCATTTCTCTAGCTGGGTTTCCTTTCACAACGTCAGCTTCTTCCAAAGGCTCCTTCCCTTTGTCAGTAGCAGATATTTGTGGGAGACTGGCATAGTACCAGTCCTTGTCATGTACTTCATTGATTTCGACTGAAAGACCAAATTTAATTTTGGTGACTTCAGCAGCAGTAACTGATGGGAGCATCATATCATCAGAAATTTGCGTCAGAAAATCATCAATAGACATCAGCTCTTCATCAGTTGGCTTATTGCATAAAAATTCTGCATTTTTCTTTGCAACCACACGTTCCTCACTAGCTCCAGGTTCTGCATCCTTCTCCTTTGCATCTGATCGCTGTACCGTCTGTTCCCCATCAGCTGTTTCACCAACATCTGTTTTAGTGACCTTATCAGTTATAATCTCTTCATCAGTATCACTGCCTGATTCAACCATTCTATCAGCTTCTCGAGCAACAAATTCTTCGTATGAAACATTGAACCAGTTCTCCATATCATCAGCTCTTTGAACTGCCTGATCCCAAACTTTTGTTTCTCCGACATTTGTTCCTCCAACATCTGTCTCAAACTGAGCAGTTTCAGCAATTACTTGTTCAATAAGGTTGTCCACGTCATCAGCAGTTGATATCTCTTTATCAACAACATCTGCTCTAGCTGGCACGGAATCCTTCTCAGCAATACCACCAACATCCGTCTCTTCTTCAACATTCTCATCATCCGATCCTGCTGGCAATTTTAATCTCCTCTTAGGAGCTTTTCGCTTTGGCTAGAAGGTAGCATAGCTGGCACAGCTTGAATTGGTTCAACGATTTGCAGAGGGATAACCTCTTGTGCTACTGTAACAATCGCTGAACTTTTAGCAGCTTTTTCAACCCTAGTACTCTTCTTCTTTGATATGTGCTCATCCACAGCAGTAGCTAGTCTCTTTTTAGACACGGCCTTTTTCATGGGTGTCTTCTTCACCCTGGATTCATCTGCCACGCCCTCTACATCTTCAACAGAAATCTTATCATTAATGGCAATATCTGTTAACAGTTTTCTCAGTCAAGATTTTCAGAGGTGGAAACGCCTTGAAATTACCCAACTCCAAATCCTGTACTTTCTTCAGCAAACAGCAAATCTATACTGCATAACCTCGGGCTTGCTTCGACCTGGGCGTCACCATATCCTTAAAGATATTGAACAGTACCTTGCTCCAGTTAATTTGGATACCTCCATTGATGGCAGCCATCATCAAGAATCTTTCGTGGGTGACTGCGTCGAAAGACCAGGCCTTCATGAAGATTGATTTTGCCAGTATATCACTTAGCAATCTGAACTCAATCTTCGTCTCCCGCTTCTTGCAGGAAGTGCTCACCTGTTCACCGAAGAAGGAAAAGATACTCCTCGCATCAAAAACTAGATCCTTCGGAACCTCATTTAAATCTATCAATCCATCAATAGGCAACTCAAACGTTCCTGCAAAAACTTCCTCAGTGATTTCTACGGTTTTCCCTTGAATAGTACTAACCACCATTCCATCTCGGATGGAGCCATGCTGAAAGAACTCTATTAAAGCAGCTTCATATATAACTGTTGGTGTAACGACCCTCATTTTCTTGACGGAATAATTATAAGTTTTGGGTCTCAATTGAATAAAATCAAGAGTTATAAACGTTGGAGAATGGATCGTTACTAACTATCTGGGTTGAAACGAGAATAATAAAATTCTTCGCATTCCAAGATAAGAAATCTAGAATAACTTAGGCAATGGTGCGGAAATGGAGAGAACAACTATATCATATGTCAATAATGCATCTCGTAGTGTGATAACGTCTGGTTAAAAACATAACAAAACTCTAAAATTTGTTTTGATACAACTTAAATCAAGTTACATCAGAATATTCAGTACAATACAAAAGTGTTCTCAAAAAGAAGCTATGAACTTTGAACCAGAAGGAAATAAAGAACTCTGATGTCCACGATAAACACATTCCTTCCATCCTGTTCATTTCCCTCCATCTTCCTGCTGGGAATTTCCTGCACTCAATAAAACTAATGAGCCAAAGGCCCAGCAGGTAAAATCTGGAATATCAAAAGCAAATAGTGCAATCGTTCTTGAACTAATGCATACTGGAGTCTGAACTGGTATTACGCTTATGAACAACCAAGCGTAAACATAAGTATGAAATCTAAGTTAAGTACGAAAGCATAAAACATGAATCAATCCTGGAAACATTTTCTTTAAACATTCTTAAGAGCTGCGATTAAAATCCCACTTGTGCTCTTCATTCATTTTCTGGAAAATTATGACAATACTTTAAACATTTGGTCCATTTCGTTTGATCAAACTCCTGAAGAACAACCAAGCGTAAACATAAGTATGAAATCTAAGTTAAGTACGAAAGCACAAAACATGAATCAATCCTGGAAACATTTTCTTTAAACATTCTTAAGAGCTGTGATTAAAATCCCACTTGTGCTCTTCATTCATTTTCTGGAAAATTATGACAATACTTTAAACATTTGGTCCATTTCGTTTGATCAAACTCCTGATATCAGTCTTAGCACAATGGCTCATGGTTGAAGGGGTATAAAGATCC
>KV001960.1:1238-34861 GCA_001598015.1 Dorcoceras hygrometricum | reverse complement strand
TCGCTACAACCAGTCTCTACTGCTAGAATTTTGAAAGGTGACGCAGCTGCTGGAATTTGACAATAAAACACATCTGCTGATTTTATAAAGTATCTGCTGAATTTGTGAAAGCAAATCATCTGCTGAATTTGCGAAAGCAAAGCATCTGCTGAATTTGCGTCTGCTGGTTTTCAACAAAGAAATGAAACTGCTGATTTCATACTTAGAATATTTTCGACAAGGCAATATCAGCAGTGGTATAAGAACCAGCTCTTGTTCTTAATATACAGATAACCATGAACTACGAAGGTTACCTTCCTCTAAAGACTTCGACATATCTTATGAAACTTCTGGAAAAGATTGAGTAAGCTACTTGTAAACTACTTCGACAAATGAATTACTGAAAAACTCAGGAATTCATTAGAAGAACATCATCCAAACCTTTTCTAAATCATCTTTAACTCAAAATCCAGTAACTCAACTTATTTCAAAACAGAGCATGAACTTTACGGTTTTCTTGAAGAACAGCCGAGGCCATCTCCCTTTTCTTTAAACCATACATAATCATAAAAACAGAATTGAATATATGCTTTCTATCGAGTGAGTAAGAAACAGAGTTTACTTGCCTGGTATCTTTAACACAAGAACAGCAGAGAATTCAGTATACTTCTTGCACACCGCCTGTCTCCTTTAAAACACTTTGAAAGTATTTTGTTCGGCTTCTTGAGAGCAAGCACCGCTTAATATGATTTGATTTGAAAGTAATGATGCATGAAGCAGCTTAAGATCCTATTTATATGATTTACAATGACTAAGGAAGGAAAACATTTGAAAGTAATGATGCATGAAGCAGCTTAAGATCCTATTTATATGATTTACAATGACTAAGGAAGGAAAACATGTTATATCAATATGCCAATCTTCTGAAAAGAGCGTGCTCTTGTTTTTTTTTTTTAAAAATAAAAGATGCAAATGGAAGCCGACAATTTTAGTTAAATAAAGAATCCACTTGGTTTGCAGAAGTCACTAAACATCTACTGTAATTGCATTCTAACACTTGAATATCAATCCATAATAAAATAAAGATTGATCATGGCATAGACAGAAATATTCAAGAATTGAATTGTAATAGCAATGTAATCCCTCAATCTCATATCTTTCTAATTGTGGACTTCTAAATGATCTGGTCGTTACAGTTGGGCAACCCAGAAACCCCTTTAGGCCTGACGCCATTAGGGCTTCGAATATAGCCACTATCCCTTCGTCGTCCATGGCAAGGACAGAGTCAAACAGAACGTGAACGCTGTTGCTTATCAAGGAAGATGCCATTTCATTAGATTGATTAAGGAGAGCGCTTCTGAGAAATATCTGCAGAAAAATACACAAAAGGCAAGAACACAAGAATACTGGAGAGTAAAATGCGCAAGGTAAGTGAAGATGAAAAGGAAACGCCGTAAATATAAACGAGAATGCAAAAGGTACTAGAGAGAGAAAATGTGGATGTGACGTTACGCATGATGACAACCACATGTCAATCATCCGATGGCGCGATCAATTTTGGAAATGATTTTGACAATATCGCTAAATAATTTTAAAGGATTTTAAAAGGATTTTGAATTGTAACCGCGAGGTTGAAAAGGTAAATGATAACTGGCACCAAATGCTTAATACGTCACAACCTTAAGATCTGTTTAATGTATCAGCAAGGGTGTTGCGAGATCTGATCATGGATAAGTATCAACTGTGTATACATGACATCTGAGTATATCCAGATCTCACATATTCAGTTGACTCAGCACTTATTAATTCAGATATCTCGTTCCCCCTAAAGCTGAGATTCTCCCAAGTCTGATACTTTATCAAACCTGAATTCCACGATGTTCCCCCTGAACAGTAGACTCAGATTTGACAAAACCAGAAGCTGTTCAACGTACAAATTGTTAGCGCAAAGACAATCAAGGCAGTTCTAAGAGACCCAATAGATTTCTAAAATAAGAAAACTTAGCGTCTGGCAGGGGCTTTGTGAAGATGTCAGCTACTTGCTGCTCAGTCGACACATACTCCAGCTTAACGTCCTTTTTAAGTACATGGTATCTTATAAAATGATGTCTGATGTCGATATGCTTCGTTCTTGAATGCAGTACAGGATTCTGAGTAATAGCAATGGCACTGGTGTTGTCACAGAGAATAGGCGCTTCAGAAGCATCAATGCCATAGTCCTTAAGCTGGTGTTGAATCCATAAGATCTGAGCACAACAGGTTACAGCTGCTAAGTACTCTGCTTCAACTGTGGATGTTGCAATGGATGTTTGCTTCTTACTGAACCAGGAAATCAATCGATCTCCTAATAATTAACAAGTACCGCTGGTGCTTTTACGATAAACTCTACATCCTGCGTAGTCTGCATCACTATAACCGATTAGTTGAAAGCTTGAGTCTTTGGGATACCAAAGACCCACATTGGAAGTTCCTTTTAAATATTTCAAGATCTGTTTTACAGAAATATAGTGCGACTGTTTAGGCTCTGCTTGAAATCTAGCAGACGTACAGACAGCAAACATGATGTCTGGTCTGCTAGCAGTTAAGTAAAGCAGGGAGCCAATTATACCACGATATAATGATACCTCAATGGCAGTACCAGCTTCGTCTTTGTCCAGCTTGATTGATGAGTTCATTGGGGTCGCAGCTGCTGAACAGTTGTCCATGCCAAATTTCTTCAGCAGTTCTTTTGTATACTTGGCTTGATTAATGAAAATTCCATTATCCAGCTGTCTAAGTAATCCCAGAAAGAACGTTAGCTCGCCCATCATGCTCATCTCAAATTTGTCCTGCATTATCTTAGAAAACTTTTGACATAGCTTGGGGTTAGTTGACCCAAATATGATATCATCAACGTAAATCTGAACTAACAGAACATGATCAGCTTTGACAAATTTGAATAGTGTTTTATCCACTGTGCCTATTGTGAAATCATGATCAATTAGAAATTTTGACAGTGTATCGTACCAAGCTCTGGGTGCTTGTTTCAACCCATACAGAGCTTTATCCAATTTATAAACGTGGTTTGGATATGTATGATCTACGAAGCCAGGAGGTTGTGCAACATACACTTCCTCTGTTACCATTAAGAAATGCACTCTTAACATCCATTTGAAATACTTTAAAATCTTTGAATGCAACGTAGGCTAATAACATGCATATAGCTTCTAATCTAGCTACAAGTGCAAAGGTTTCATCAAAATTTATGCCTTCCATTTGCCTAAATGCCTGAGCTACCAGTCTAGCTTTATTTCTTGTTAATATTCCATCTTCATTCGGTTTATTCCTTAAGACCCATCGAGTTCCTATAACTGAATGATTAGAAGGTCTAGGTACAAGTTTCCATACGTTATTTCTCTTAAATTGATTAAGTTCTTCTTGCATTGCTTCTACCTAGCTTGGGTCTGCTAAGGCTTCTTCTACTTTCTTAGGTTCTATATGCGAGATGAAAGCTGAGTCGAAATGATCATGCATAAGCTGGCTTCGTGTGCAAACAGGAGATTCGATGTTACCTAGGACCTGCTCAGGTGGATGATTTCTGTTCCACCGGAGATCAAGTCGAATTGGGTTTGCTTCCTGTTCTGCTTGGATGTCTTGCTGGATATCCACATCTGGATTGTTCAATGTCAATTGATGGTTCGCATTCGCATCTTGTGCATCAGATGTTGGTCGTTGAGTGGCAAGATCTGTTTGTGCAACATCTGTTTGAACATCTTGTGCATTCGTCGCTTTAGCTCCAGCAGCAGGCACACTTGGAGAGATCTGATCCTGCGTTGAGTCAACGTTAGTCAAATCGATGACTACTGGATTACCTGTCAGATCTTGTTGAGAATTGTTGTGCGGTGTGTCCAGCTCTGGTTGTATCTCTGCTGAATGTATTTTTTGTGCCACGTCATCATCTGAGTCATCAATGCTGGATGATTCTAGACATGTACATAAGTCGTTAAGGCTCGCAGCTGAGTTGGATTGTTGTGCGGTGTGTCCAGCTCTGGTTGTATCTCTGCTGAATGATTTTTTGTGCCACGTCATCATCTGAGTCATCAATGCTGGATGATTCTAGACATGTACATAAGTCGTTAAGGCTCGCAGCTGAGTTGGATCTAAAACTTGTCTCATCAAAGACAACGTGTGCTGACTCTTCAACAGTTAGACTTCTGTTGTCGAATACTCGATAAGCCTTGCTCACTGCTGAATAACCTATGAAGATACCAGCATCAGATTTTGCATCAAAGGCTGTTAGGTGCTTCTTACCATTATTGTGAATGAAGCATCTACACCCAAACACCCTGAAATATGAAATATCAGGTTTCTTGCCACTCCAGATCTCATATGGGGTTTTATCATGCAACTTGTTAATCATAGATCTGTTCTGAGTGTAGCAAGCTGTATTAACTGCTTCAGCCCAAAAGTTTTGTGAAATACCCGAATAAGCAATCATAGATCTTGCAGCTTCTTTTAAAGTGCGATTTCTGCTCTCAACTACCTGTTATGTTGAGGAGTTCTAGCTGCAGAAATCTCATGCTTTATCCCTATGTCATCCAGATAAGAAGATAATTTTTGATTTAAAAACTCGATACCACGATCACTTCTTATCCTGTTGACTGTACAAGATCTGTCATTTTGTAAACGTTTTAAAAGCCGAATGAATTGGCCAGCGGTATCAGATTTTGCTTTTAAAAACAGCACCCAATTGAATTTTGTAAAATCATCAACATCAACTAGAGTGTAGTTCGTTCCCCCTAAACTTGTTACGGGAATAGGACCAAAGAGATCCATATATAAAAGCTCTAAGCTTCGGGAAGAACGTTTACCGCCTTTCTTTTTAAAAGTAGAACGGATTTGTTTACCAAGATGACATGCGGCACAGATCTTGTCCTTAGAAAATTGATTTTGGGCATACCAGAAACCAGTTCATGCTGACTCAAATGGGCAAGCGTTTTAAAGTTTAGATGGTTCATTCGCTGATGCCACAACCAGCTCTTGGAAGAGTTGGCTGCTAAGCAAATTTTTTCAGATCCCATGGGTTCTGACCAATTGATAATTTAGGTATTCCTACCAATACAGTCAGTCCTTCTGGACTCTGAACTGTGCATGTGTGCTGTTGAAAGTTAACTATGTAACCCTTGTCACATAGTTGACTTATGCTAATCAAATTATAGTGCAAATTATCAACAACTAGAACATCAGATATTGAAATGTTACCATGGGTAAGCTTACCCTTACCCACAGTGTTACCATGTGAGTTATCACCAAAAACTATCTTTGCTCATTTGTGTGGAGTAACATCTGATAGCAGCTTTGGGTTTCCAGTCATGTGTCGTGCACACCCACTATCCAGGTACCATATGATTGATTCATCTCCAGCTTTGTACATGTTATCCTGCAATCATAAAAACAGATTTTGGTACCCAATTTTACTTGGTCCAGATCGGATTACCCCTTTCGGGACCCATACTTGAATTACTTTAGCAGTTTTCCCAGTATGATAGTCCATAAGGGTCTGTGCAGAAATATTGTGAGATCTGTTGAGTGTTGGTTTGATATTTTGACCATTCAGATCTCTCCTCAACTGAACCTTTCTCCAAACAGATTTTGCCTTCTTCGAACTACGCCTGGGCTGGTGAGAAACAAACGACTTAGAACCAGCTTTCGCTTTATCTTTGTCAAGTCTGTTCTTTATCCAGCTTGGCTTAGAGTTCTCAGGTCTTATAAAACCGATACCAGCTTTTCCTTTTTGATTCATCTTTGAAGAGTTCTTGTCATCATACCTCACTGACTCGCATGTATCATGTGTCATACTGGCTTTGACAAAGCTCATCTTTTTGAACTTTTCATATAACAGGTGTGACTGAGTACTGGTCTCTCCGGCGCTTCTTTCACTAGCATTGAAACCTAAGCCAGTTCTATCATTCGCTGGCTTCTGAATTTCACACAGCTTATCTAGAGAAACAGAATACTGAGTCCAGGAGCTCATTATGAGTTTTAACTTTTCAATTTCAGACTCGAGCTCTGTAACGCCCAGAAATCCTAATTACGTGAATTGAATGCAAGACTAGGAGGAAAAACCTTATGTTAATATGATCATGTCATGCATGTGTTTATATGATGATTTTATGTATTACGTGTGCATATAGCATTACGGTACGGTTTGATACCGATAAGCGGGGACGAGTCCGGAGACGACCAAATCGAAAATATTTAAATGTTTTAGTCCTTAGACATATTTTAAAGCAAAATATTTTTATTTTATGCAAAATTTCCAAAATAATGAGATTTTATGCACGGTTACCGAGGGGGACCCGTTTTTCCCCTATACGGGCCATTTTTATGACTTTTATGACACTTTTAAAATTGAGAGACCTCATGTTACGAAAATTAAAGGCTTGGAGTCTGAATTTTTAACATTTTTAGGCCTTTTTAATTAAAGGAGGTTTAGTTTTGGGATTAAGCCTTTTAATTTGATTTAAAACAAGGTAGATGGGTCTTGTTGTACACTCTCATTCACTCATCACCCCTCTAACTCGAAAATTACCCTAATCCCTCCTCCAACCAGCCGACTCCAGCCTCTTTTCTCCCCTTGGTGGCCGAAAATTTGCAAGGTTTTCATTGGAACTCTAAGGTGTGATCTCCTCCATTGTCCTCCGCTCCGGTATCACGTATTTTCGCTTCTCTATAAGGGTTGAACCGGTGTCTTGAAGTTTTACACCGTGCAGTGTGTGTTTACTGTGTGTCGCGTGCGTCTGGTTCACAACCTTTGTGCGTCCAGTTTCGGCCACGGTTTGGGCCAAGGTTGGTCTTGTTAGAACCGCCTATGAATTTTAAGCCTTTTTAACGATATTGGGCGGAGTCCTTCAAATGAAGTTAAAAGGGTTTGTTCTTAGTCGTTGGGCCAAGATGAGTTGGGCTTAGGATTGTTCTAAGTTTGAGTTGAGGCTTTGGGACTTAGAATTAGTGGGCCAGTTATCAGGCCTCGTGCTCAAAACAGATAAACACATGCGGAAGCTATCAAAAAGTGGGTAAAATTTTCGCTTTTAGGCCCGACGGTTTTTAAACGTATAATTTAAAATACAATAATACTTAAAATAAGTTTCCCAAATCATAAAACATTCATAGCAAGGAATAAAATGCAGGTGCTATGCATGAGACGCCAAGGAACAATGGAAAGCTCGACCCACAAGGGAGCTAAGGAACTCAAACATAGCTCCAAGAATCATTGACAACGTACAGTGGCCACGGGGTGTGTTCACAGTGTGGTAGTGAGCCACTCGCCATGATACGACACCCACTTACCGGATGCATCAAACAACTCAACCTACTGTTGCCCCGCCCATGAACTGTGGTAGTTAACCACTCGGCTCATGGTGGCTACGATCCCAGCAGGGAGAGGAGAGTGCGGTATTGCCGCTCGCCCTCACATCCTGGTAAGAAAACAATAACAATGCAACAATGGTACAAAGACTACCAAAACTGGACAGGAATACCATGCGTGTATGCAACATGCGGGGATGCACGCATATAAACGTATGCAACACAGCAAAAACAGCATACACAATTCTCAACAGAACACAACCAGCAGGCACGGCAATTCCATATACCAGCGACTACAATTCATCCAAGACATAACTTCGCTGTAAAACAAGCTCAAATCCGTACCTTATACTGAGCAACAACTAACCCTGCGAGAAATCCCGAAGACTCTGGTAAAAGCCTGTTAAACACACGGCATACAAAACGTAAATCTAACAGATTGCTAATCGAGCTCACGGCTGGGAGTCTCACTTCGACCAGCTACCCAATATACCTCAACAATTCATAGGAAGCTTAAAAACTAAAGCTAGGAATAAGGTCTCACCGAAAACCAGAACGTAGTTCTACCAAATCGACGCAACATTCGAACGGCAGCAACTTCGCGTTCCTCGACTAGCCAATTACAGCTTCTAAAACTGGTATGAATTGGAAGATCTTCTCAAGAGGAGTCCAACGCTACCTCGCACGAGCAGAACAACCACCGGAAACGATGGGAAATCGCCGGAAAGCTCACGACTGAACAGTGTTCTAGGGTTCAAAAGATAAGGAACGAAAGGCTGGAAATATTCGCTAAGTATGGGAAAAGATATCACAATACGAAGACCAAGTCTTCCTATAAATAGCACTAGCAACGACTGGAAAACAACACCAATAATTGTCTTCCGACAAAACCAGTCGCTAACTACAGTAGCGAACAATCTCTCTAAGCTGGACAACCAGACGCTGCTTCGAAATACAAGAGCTGGACAACCAGTCGACCGGACGCTAAAACTCACTCAAAGGCAAACCATCGACTGGTCCTCAAAACGGCGTACGCACCAACTTATCCAAACGACGTCGCATACTACCAGCAGCTGGGTATCCAGTCGCAAGCAAAACAACGCACAACGTTAAAATCACTCAAAGGCAAACCATCGACTGGTCCTCAAAACGGCGTCGCACCAACTTATCCAAACGACGTCGCATACTACCAGCAGCTGGGTATCCAGTCGCAAGACAAAACAACGCACACCGCTTCCCTCGTCTGGTACCAGTCGCAACGTACCAACACAACCAGTCGCAAGCACAGGAGCGCTGACCCGTGTTGACCATAGCTCTCGACTGCCTATCCAGACGCAACAACTCCTCGCAATATACCAGTCGCAGCTACAGTGCACAACCAGTCGCAACATACGAAACACCACTCGCAACATCTCAAACGACGGCGTTTCAAGCCCTGCGCTACCAAAATAAGTTACGACTGTTTTTACCACCGACCAGCTGCTAGTCCACAACTAGCTTTTGCCTCAAAACTCAAAAACACGAAAACATCCAGAATTGCTCAACACACGAAATGGAACCCGAAAATGCAACTCAAAACAGAGATCTAAACACGAAATCTCATGATCAACCGATTAATTCCAACAATTAATCCTTAATACAAAATCAGGTCTCACATCAGCTCAGAGAATAAACAGACCGCGAGCGTAAAATAACTCAGAATAGAAAATCAGATCTGGGCTATTTGGTCCTCAAATTAAGAAAAGTCAACACAACTTAAACGAGAAGATTGAATTACGATGGTCAAACAAAGTCAACTCAGATTGGACAATAAAATCAGATAACGCCTTAACAAGGAATGACGATTGACAGTGATTTATCCGGCTTGAACAGATCACAAACACGATCGGTCCCTTCGAAAATTTTAAAACTTCGGTCGGTTGCTTTTTCACAGAAAGCACCGCTTCTCAAAATCTTTATTCGAACGTATTGTTTTTGTGAAGGAGTGTGAATGGTTCCTTTGCAAGTATATATACAAAAATTTCAAATATATTTTGATCGAAAACACGATTCCGTTAAAAGTGATCATATTCTTAAAAGTGCTACTCTGCTTTTAAAACAAAACGTTAACCAAACCGATTATGTAAAAATCAATTTAGAGTCTTGCTCGACCAGACATCTCTTGCAACCGCGCTCCTAAGATGAAACAGAAACAACACAGATGAAAGCTGATTGGAAATAAAAATTACAATTAGATCCTCGGAAGTTTAAAATTTAAATTTTTGGATTTTTGGATTTCTGGACGTTACAAATCTACCCCCTTAAAAAAATTTCGTCCCCGAAATTTACTCAATGCTGGGTGGTAAATAATCATATCAGCTTCAACCTCTCTAGTTGCTTCTCTTTTTGAGTGGTTTGCCCAATGAACTTTGACCATTAGAATACTTAGATTCCTCAGTTTTATGTCCTATCTATGAAGAATCTTCATCGGATCTTCTTCATAACTTTACTCACCAAACAATGCTGGGTGACGAATAATCATATCAGCTTCAATATCTCTGGTTGCTTCTCTTTCTGAGTGGTTTGCCCACTGAACTTTGACCATTGGAATACTTCGACTCCTCAGTTTTATATCCTATCTATGAAGAATCTTCATCGGCTCTTCTTCATAACTCAATTAGGCGTAAGATGCATCGGTTCTTAGCTCAGCATGTGTGAAGGATTAGGTACATACTTTCGTAATGTTGATACGTGAAACACATTATGCACAGCTGATAGGGGTGGACGTAGTGCTAATCGATAAGCTAGCATCCCAAATCTTTCTAATATCTCATATGGACCAATGAATCTTGGGCTCAGCTTACCTTTCCTTCCAAACCTCATTATCCCTTCCATGGATGCTACCTTCATAAACACATGGTCTCCAGCTTCAAAACTGAGCTCTCGTCATCGATTATCAGTATCGTTCTTCTGTATACTTTGTATTCGCTCCCGTATCTTGTTACTACCTTCAGCAGTTTGTTCCACAATATCTGGTCCTATATCCACTCTTTCACCGACATCATCACAGTGAATTGGTGATCGGCACTTTCTTCCATAAAGTGCTTGATATGGGGCCATTTCTATTGAAGTATGGTAACTATTGTTGTACTTGAATTCTATCAAGGGTAAATTTTAATCCCTGCTTTCCGTAAAATACAGCTTTCAACAAAATCAATCGTACATGCGCGAATTAGATTTCGAGTGTCTGGACTACTCTTTCTGATTGGCCATAAGTTTGGGGATGGAAAGCTGTGCTAAACGTTAGTTGGGTTCCAAAGGTCGATGTAAACTTTTCCAGAACATAGAGGTGAATCTTGTGTCTCTATACGATACGGTTGAAACTGGAATACCATGAAGCCTTTCTTGATGTACAACTCGGCATACTTGTTCAGATCGTAGGCCATATTAACAGGAAAGAAATGATCTGACTTGGTTAACCTATCCACTATAACCCAAGTGAAATTGAACCTATGTAAAGTTCTTGGTATACCAACTACAAAGTCCATAGCAATGCCTCCCATTTTCATTCTGGTATGTGAAGAGGCTTAACATACCTGCTGGTCTTTGGTGTTCTGATTTTACTTGTTGGCATGTTAAGTATTCTGATACGAATCTGCAAATATCGCATTTCATTCCTGTCCACCAATAAAGCTTTTGCAAATCCTTCTACATTTTTTTTCCTTCTGGGTGATCTGAGTAAGGTGTGGTATGAGCCTCATTCATGATCTCAGTTCTCAAGGCATCTACTTGCGGCACCCAAAATCTTCCTTGATACTTTACAATTCCCTCTACACTGGTATAGAAATTTCCAACTCTTTCTTTGTCTTTTTGCTTCCACTTAACCAGTTGTTCATCTCGCGACTTCTCTAATCCGATCTTTCAATGTAGATTGGATAGTAAGCATAGCTAGTCTAGAAGCACACTTCTTGTGACGCTCGGGGCTCAGAAGAGGTCTGGGAGTGATCGCCAATGCCAAGATGTTGCACGGACAATGAGCGGCTCCTTGCAGGATACTAGGAAAAGGGGCACATGAATGAACTGATCCCACCCCGGAATGAGAGGGATTCCAAGACTGGGAAGTTATAGATGTAATTGAGGTTAGTTTGTGTAGGCTTATTAGATTTAGTTGGTACTACTCATACCAACAAGGTGCATCTTCTTTCCAGGAGCTCATCACTTAAGAACTCGAATGTTACGCGTTATTGACCTGGGGAGATTTTGGGATGTGACCACCTGGAAAGTTTCCCAGGGTGCATGCGAGTGAGGAAAAAACATGCAGGAAATACCAGTGTTGGTATAGTGGGGACGTTCGTTAAATTTGTGGTGTTATAGTTGGTAATAGAGCCGACCTCTCTTAGTACAGTATGGTTCAGGGATGAACCAAGCGAAAGCTGGTGGGAATGTGACGCCCGTTGCTCAGAAGAGATCTGGGAATGATATTCGGTGTCAAGAGGTTGCACGGACAATTGCACGGACAATGAGCGGCTCCTTTCAGGCTACTAGGCGAAGGGGCACATGAATGAACCGATCTGTTGGGTCCCAAAATCCCGGGGTACCAGATCGCAAATGCGCTCTGATACCAATTGTTAGGATAAAAATACCGAGGTTGTTCATGAGATCTGCCACAACTCAAGTAGGCTCTCACACATTCCAAGTACCAACCCCATGAGTTACGTGCCTTCTAGAAATCTTAACTGTTTCGAAAACCATCACGCAACAGGGAAGCGAATCACGTATATGCAAACCCGCTTAGAGATAAACTAGCGCAGTGTATGATACTGGTTCCAGCTGGTAATTATAACTAGCTCAATGAAAAAGCCGCGTGACTGGTATTCGATGCCTTGAGCTACAATAGCTCAGTATTCTTGAATGTTAGTGCACCGAGATACAGATTGAGTAATGAAGTTAAATCATGCGGAAATAACTCAAACTGAACTCCAATAATTCGAAATCTTTTAAACAGTTTTAAGCGTAATAAACAAACATGCAATGCGTATGTATGAATACGGAAAACAGTAAAGCAAATACGCTGAGGTTTGTTTATGGAAGTTCGGAGCAAACTCTCCTACGTCTCCCATTCTTCCACAATCGGGAAGGATTCCATTAGAAGGCTTTGATTACGGCGACCCTTCGCTACAACTCACTCCTACGACCCGCAACCGCAAGAACTCCTAGCAACCGCAAGAACTCCTAGCAACACCACTGCACACTAAGCGCGCAAGCTGTGTGTCTAACAACACTTCTTTAACGCCTCAGTGAGAAAGGCTACACACACTTCTTTAACGTCTCAGTGCGAAATACAACACACACTTCTTTAACGTCTCAGTGTGAAGACAACTAGACTTGTTTAACGTCTCTGTCCAAAGACTACAATGGAATTCGTTTTGTTTTTTATTCACTCAGCTAATCTAATCATCTCTCTCAAATGTATGTGAGTGAATTGCGTGTGAGATTTACAGTGTTTTCTTAATCTCTCAAGGATAGAATCTCACACACTGCGAAGTGCTCCTTTTCGAGCTTTGTTAGGATAAAATTTATGGTTTTGGTGATAACAAAAGTTAAGTTAAATCTGGATAATCAGAAGCAATTTGTAGTAGTTGTGAATCCAGATGATAGGCTTATCCAGACGGTGGCTACAGTAAATCAGTTGTGGGGAGAAACCAGTCGTTAGCTACAGTGGATTTCTTAACCAGACGCAAGCTACAGTGGATTTCTTAACCAGACGCAAGCTACAGTGGATTGCTTAACCAGACGCAAGCTACAGTGTCAGGCCCGTGCTAATTACTAACAATTAAAACATAATAAGCGCATAAACACGGAAGCTTAAAATCAGGGCTTAAAAAAAATTTTCGAAATACAATGGGTCTGAACTCAAATCATATATTCAAAATATCGATAATTAAAATATGAGTTGACTCAAACTCATTCAACAGGTAACAACCTCTATCATATCAAGTACAGATCCCCAATACAACGGCACCCGTGTTGTCGCAGATTAGGCTCCTTTGCTTGCGCAACGGCACCCGTGTTGTCGCAGTACACCGGGACTAGACCAACTCCATTAGGAATGACGCCCAACTCTTGGACGAAATTCCTTATCCAAACCGCCTCCTTAGCAGCAGCTGATGCTACGATGTACTCAGCCTCAGTGGTTGAATCCCCGATGGTGTCTTGCTTGGAACTCTTCCAAGAGACAGCACCACCATTGAGAATGAATACAAATCCAGAGGTTGACTTCGAATCATCCACGTCACACTGAAAGCTAGAATCAGTGTAGCCTTCAAGTTTCAGTTCACCACCCCCATAGACCATGAACATATTCTTAGTCCTTCGCAATTACTTAAGAATATCCTTCACAGCCTTCCAATGCAATTGGCCGGGGTTGGACTGTTAGCGGCTCGTGACACTCAGAACATATGCGACATCCGGTCTAGTCGAGATCATGCCATACATAATACTACCAATTGCCGAGGGATATTGCACACGTGTCATACTCTCTATCTCCTCATCAGTCTTCGGACACATAGACTTAGATAGAGTGACCCCGTGGCACATAGGTAGGTGTCCTCTCTTGGACTCTTCCATAGAGAACCTCTTAAGTATGGTATCGATGTAGGTGGCTTGGGTGAGTCCGAGCATCCGTTTAGATCTATCTCGATAGATCTGTATTCCAAGAATATAGGATGCTTCACCCATGTCTTTCATCGAAAATCTACTAGACAACCATACTTTAGTTGATTGCAGCATTCCTACATCATTCCCAATGAGTAGAATGTCATCAACATAAAGTACGAGGAATGTTACAGCGCTTTTAACTACCTTCTTATACACACATGGCTCCTCGGGATTCTTGATGAAACCAAATTCCTTAATTGTTTCATCGAATCTCAGGTTCCAACTTTGAGATGCTTGTTTGAGACCGTATATCGATCTCTGAAGCTTGCATACCTTATGCTCGCTTCCAACAGATGTGAAACCCTCGGGCTGCGTCATATAGATCTCTTCCTTAATGTTTCCATTAAGGAACGCAGTTTTCACATCCATTTGCCATATCTCATAGTCGTACCATGCGGCTGTGGCTAACAAGATTCTAATTGACTTGAACATTGAGACTGGCGAGAAGGTTTCATCATAGTCAACACCTTGCCTTTGAGTGTAACCTTTCGCGACCAGTCGTGCCTTGTAGGTCATTACCTAACCATCAGGCCCAAGTTTCCTATTGTATACCCATTTGCACCCAATAGGAACAATTCCTTCGGGAGGATTAACAAGAGTACAAACTTGGTTAGCATGCATCGAGTCTAACTCAGACTGCATTGCTTCAAGCCACAAATTAGAATCTGCATCGGAGATTGCCTCCTTGAAAGTTCTTGGATCAGATCCAACAACTTGATCACCTTGATCATCTTCAAGGAGAAAATCATATCTCTCAGGAGCCCTAGGAACCCTTTCGGATCTCCTAGGTGCGACCATTTCTGGTACTGGCTCTGGAGGTGCGGGAGACTCACATGGTACTTCGATTGGATCTCGAACCTCTTCGAGTTCTACTATTTTGCCCTTTATATCAAGTAGAAATCCCCTTTCCATAAAGGTGGCATTCCTAGAAACAAGCACTTTTGCTTCACTGGGATAGTAGAAGTGGTATCCAATGGAATTCTTTGGATACCCAATGAAGTAGCATAAGATGTTATCCAGCTTATCTCCCACTGTCTGCTTCACGTAAGCAGGACATCCCCAAATCCTCATGTATGAGTACTTGGGTGGTTTGCCCATTCATATCTCATATGGAGTCTTATCCACTGCCTTGGTGTGGACATTGTTCAACAACATTACCGCCGTTTCGAGCGCATAGCCCCAAAACGAGGTAGGAAGTTCAGTGAAGCTCATCATAGATCGAACCATGTCTAACAGGGTTTGATTACGACGCTCCGCTACACCATTGAGCTGTGGTGTGGCCGGAGGGTCCACTGTGCGAGAATCCCATTCTCTTTGAGATAGTCTTGAAATTCAGCACTCAAGTATTCACCACCTCGATCGGATCGAAGTGCTTTAATACTTTTTCCCAGTTGATTTTCTACTTCAGCCTTGAATTCTTTGAACCTTTGAAAGGATTCAGACTTGTGCTTCATTAAGTACAAGTACCCGTACCTAGAGTAATCGTCGGTAAAGGTGATGAAGTATGTGTGACCATATTTAGTACCAATACTAAACGGGCCGCACACATCAGTATGGATCAAATCCAATAGGTCTTGAGCACGCTCACCCTTGCCCTTGAAGGGTTTCGTAGTCATATTTCCCTTGAGACAAGACTCACAAGTCGGTAGGGAGTTAATGTCTGACAGATCAAACATGTCACTCCTAACTAACTTGTTCATCCTACTTAGAGAAATATGACCTAGCCTAGCGTGCCAAAGTTGTGCTGGGTTCAAGTTATCGTGTTTCCGTTTAATCGTTGTTGTATGTGCTTCGACATCACGATTTGGAACGTCTTTTAATTTTAAGGTGTATAAATCGTTTTCGCGTTCCCCAATTCCAATTAAACATTCATTCTTGTAAATATTGCAAATCAAATTAGCAAACATACAAGAATATCCATCACTATCAAGCATAGAAACAGAAACAATGTTCTTTATTAATTCGGGAACAAATAAAACGTTTCTCAATAACAACTTAAAATCAGAAGACAGAATTAAATAAACATCTCCTATAGCTACTCCAGCAACTCTTGCTCCATTGCCAAGCCTCAAGTGGGTCTCACCCTCTCTAATACGTCGGCTTCTTGTCATCACCTGCAAATCATTACAGATGTGAGATCCACATCCGGTATAAAGTACCCAAGAAGTCGAACTAAGAGACATATTTATTTCAATATAGAACATACCTTTCGCAGTTCGCAACTGCTCGAGGTACTTCTTGCAGTTCCTCCTCCAATGCCCAGGCTTGTGGCAGTGGTGGCAAACATCCTCATGCTTGTTTGGATTGGAAGCCTTTGCCTTTGGCTTCTTGACGGGCTTTTCCTCCTTCGCAGGGGCAGAACGCTTCTTTCCCTTGCGTCTAGGCCCCTTCTTCGCAGAGGAAGAAGAGCCCATAAGGAGGACGGGCTTGTCCTTCTTTATGGTTCCTTCAAACACTACAAGCATGTTAACCACCTCTTCAAGGGTGACTGCCAGCTTGTTCATGTTGAAGTTGACCACAAAGGGGTCGAATGCAGCAGGCAGTGAGAGGAGAAGCACATCCACAGACAACTCATGTGGAAGTGTGATATCAAGGCCCGACAGCTTTTCAACGAGCCCAATCATACGAACCCCATGCTCGCGGACCGAAGTCCCATCGCGCATGAGGCTCGTCATAAGCTCCTTGACAGCCGTGAACCTCTCATGTCGAGAGTTCTCCTCGTACAGTTCTTTGAGATGAAAAAGTATGTCAGCAGCATACTTTGTCTTCTCAAAGCGCCGTTGCATTTCATTGGACATCGATGCCATCACATAGCATCGAGCTTTAACCTCGTCGTCCCACCATTGTTTAAGCGTAACCAGCTCCTCAGAGCTTATATCGGCAGGGGCTTCCTTCGGAGGGCACTTCTCTATAGTGGGTACACAGAGCCCAATCAAGCGATCATGGACCCGAATAATATCAGCCATCCATGACACCCAAAAGGTAGTTTCCGATTGCAACCGGTGCAACCACCATGTATTCACCTCACGTCCAGTAAGGGCCCAATAATATGACGCCGTTTACTATCACGTGTCAAGATGACCCATAAATGTTGAGTCGTGAAGGACGGTCCCCTTAACGTCCCCAATAATATGAGCCAACGTTAAAGGGAGTTCCAACCGAACTCACAACAATTTTCAATGGCGTGGACAACTTTCCGGCATACATGACCCCCTCAATAATATGAGCCTGGTCATGTATACTGGAAGCATCGACGTACACCCATTGTTGATGGAAGGTAGGGAAATTTAAGCAAATTTAAATCCCCTTTGGTTTATCGAATAAACTAATATGAGCCTGGTCATGTATACTGGAAGCATCGACGTACACCCATTGTTGATGGAAGGTAGGGAAATTTAAGCAAATTTAAATCCCCTTTGGTTTATCGAATAAACTTTTATCTTGATATTAGTTTTAAATCGTATTTAAAACGAAGGATTTTATTTTCGAAAAATTTTGGTCTCATGCAGATATTTTAAATCAAATTTAAAACATGCGGATTCAACTAACTATATATCACATATATAAAAACATTGGGATGATCGATCGCGAGAGCTATGCGGTCCGTGATTGTCAGCCACGGACCTGGGTCCAATCCTAGGGGTAATGCAACATGCAATGCAATCCTATTACAATGCTTTCGGTTTTACAGATCTTCGGTCTTCAATATCCTTGATCGTCATTGTCCACCGTCTTCGGATGTCCTTCCACTAAATCTAGTAATTTCACATTTAAATTTACCATAACATATAAGGGATACATTTATCAAGGGGTGGGAACGGGCCACAAACAGACCCACTTAAATGATATCAAAATAATATTTACAAACCGAAATCACAAAAACCTATCGCATACACCTAACAAATTGGGCACGGCTCTCGATCATCCCAATCATGGAGCTAATCTAATTAACATGCATAAATTAAATAATCAAATTATTTTTCCACAAAATCATATTTTAATTACGAAATCGCATTTTTATAAATGAAATCGTATTTTGTCGATAAAATCAAATTTTAATCAACAAAATCATATTTAATTTATAAAATCATATTTCAAAATTAAAATCTTATTTTGCAATTTTAATTGTATCAAATTGGGCTTAAAACAATTCTAGGCCCAAAAATCTCAAAATTTCAAAATCGATCAAAACGGGCCCGATATCGAATATCGGCCCGAAAACTTCACGGGCTGCCCGGGGTCAGGCCCGAACATAGCCCTAGAAGAATTCAGCCGTCACGTGCGCGGGGCAGCAGACCGCGATCGAGCGCCTAACGCGACAAGCGCGCAGGCTAACGCGCGCTGCGGGAGGGGTGGCACGTCGCCATCTGCGGCGGCGCCGTGGACGGCTTGCAACGCCTTTTTCTTTGTTTTTCGATTCTGGAAAATTGAAAGTTAGATACAATATGGCATATTTGTATTGAAGGATCCGAGCCATGGCTATGATACCACTGTTGGGGAAATGTGGCGGATCCAGATCCCGTCTCCCGGCGAGGCAGCGGAAGACAAAAATTTGCCGGGGGACGTTCAATACAATTCAAAAACAATGCAAACTATGAACCATTCATAGGGTGTTTTTTCATTGATTACCTTGCTGGCAACTCGTGCCTGGCTCCAACCGAAATTACAAGAACGCCGGCTGTTCACGGTAGGCGGCGGTAGATTCGTCAATCAGATCCACGACCGGAAGGGAGACTCCTTCGTCAGCCTGCACTAGAAGGCCTGACGAGATCAGCACGGACGGATTCTCCTCGTCAAGTTGGCCGGAACAAATTCCGACGAAGCAAGGCAGCGGCGACGGCGGCCGCTTTTGAGGAGAGGAGGGAGGCATCCACTTAGACTAGGGTTAGGGTTGTGTCAAAGTGTAATGTTTTGATTAAGCCTAAGTCTACATTTAGTAGACTTAATGATGGACTTGGACCGGCCCAACGGGCCCGGGTCCAACGGATGAACAATTTTTCATGACTCCGATCGCCGATCAGATCGGACCGATCGACTCAGTTTCCAAAACTGAATACTATGATCTGAAAAACAATTTTTCAGAACCCCTGTGCAAAATGACCGTTTTGCCCCTCAACAGCGGGAAATCACGATTTGACCCCTGTTGACTTTTAGGAAGTCGCACTCCCAAATATCCTCCTCAAGCGCTCAACACATTGAGCTCAGTATCCGTGCGGGAATCTCGAATCCAGTACTTGTGTGACCCTCAATGGTTCAGGGATACAGCTAGCCGTGGGCCCACAACCATTGCGGCTCCAGTATCACAATTCCGGACTTGCCCATCGGATCATGGTAATAGCGTCTAGCAACATCGCCCCATGATCCCCTAGGTATCACTTATAGTGCCTGAAAGAACCAGTTGGTCGTGGTTAGCGTACAGTACGGTCCTTTCAATCCATATATCCCGATCAGATCAACGACCATTGGTAAATCGAGAGTCGCTAAAGATCCGATAGCTATGTATACATCTTGGAGATCGAATAGTGACATCGCGAGTGTAACTGGTAAACACATTTACCTAAAACACTTCTAGTACTCTGGCCAGAGATTTATACACTATTATCCCCTAAGATAGCATAGGATATCCACGCATGTCTGCGAGCGGTGAATCCTCGACAACGATGCATCGACTCCTACATGCATCGGGGTCTCACCCAATCCCGCCGCCTAATGACCCCAAGTGAGTCGGCAAACGGGTCAAAGTGAGACGCCTATCATGTAGAGTCTCAATGACGTTTCGAGTCGTGAGGACTAATCAGGACAACCAAGAGCTCAGACTTATCCACTCTACAAATGGTAATCACTTGGAAAGTCCGAACGAGGGTAGTTCGATAGATCACCAGGTCTCTACCTATCTGCATGCTCAGATCATCACAATGTTCCCTACCAATGAAACATGGTACTTCGCATCGCAGATACTAGTCTCAAGCTCGGGCGGCCTTATCCTCATTTTGACGGCACAATCGACTAGGAACTAATTCAGAATATACAGTGACTATTAGATGTGTTTCATGATAGCCGTCATACCCACTATCACATCTAACATACACTATAGTTCATTCTAGGTCTTTACTCAACTCAATTGTTAATCATCATACAACACAATGAAAGTAAAGAATGCCATAAACAAATGCGAATATCATATATAAAGATTGTCATATACAAGAGTCTATAAACCCACACGCCACAAGTTGGCTAGTTGGGCATCTACTCTAACAAGAAGATAATCCTATCAAGCCAAAATTCACACTTGCTGAACTTGGCATAGAGCTGCGAGTCTCTCAATCTCTGCAATACTAGTCTCAGATGCTCCTTGTGCTCTCTCTTGCTCCTCGAATACACCAAGATGTCATCTATGAAGAAGATTACGAACCGATCGATATACTCGCTGAAGACGTGATTCATCAAATCCATAAAGACAGCGGGGCCATTCGTCAATCCAAACGGCATAACAAGAAACTCAAAATGCCCATATCGAGTCCGGAAGGCTGTCTTTGCCACATCAGCGTCTCTAATTCGCAACTGGTGATAACCAGAGCGCAAGTCATTCTTCGAGTAAACAACCGATCCCTGCAACTGATCGAACAAGTCATCAATCCTCGGAAAATGATACTTGTTTTTCACCGTTGCTTGATTCAACTGTCTGAAGTCCACACACATCCTCATAGTGCCATCTTTCTTTTTCACAAATAGAATCGGAGCTCCCCAAGGCGACATGATCGGTCTTATGAAGCCTTTCTCCAAGAGATCACTCAACTGTTCCTTCAGCTCTTTCAACTCCGCGGGCGCCAACCGGTAAGGAGCTCTAGAAATCGGGGCGGTACCGGGCACCAACTCGATACTTAAGTCGATCTCACGGCGAGGAGGGAATCCAGGAATCTCATCTGGAAACACATCGAGAAACTCTCGAACGACGGGGATGTCGCGCAACTCTAATCGCTTCTCCTGGGAACTATCAAGTGCGTAGATCATGAATCCTGCATTACCTAGCGATAGCAGGCTAAACATCTCCATAGCGGACACTAGGGGAATCTTCGACCTCGAATCCGTGCCGTAGAAATCCCACCTCTCACCCGTATCAGGGTGAAATCTCACCACACCATGGAAGCAATCAACAGTACCCTTATCGCTGCATAATACATTCATTCCCAAAATACAATCAAAAAATATCTAATCCCCAAAACAATCAAATTGGTCACCAAAACATGCTCATCAAACCTAATCAGGCAATCTACCACTACCTCAACCACTGCCAGAACCAGAGCTCATGGAACCAGAGGAACTCGAATGGCCCTTCTTCTTGAATTTCTTCCCTCGTGGTCGGAACTGCTGGCGACTCGACTGCTGTGACCCCTGAGGAGATTGATACGACTGTGACACCGCCTGAGCTGGCTGAGAAGCACGTGCGGTCGTCTGATGCACTGGAGCCTCGGGATCCATCAAACTCTCCTCAATATCAACCGCGTTGTTCACAGCTTCAATGAAGGTCGCCGGGACCCAGACAGCACCATCCGATAAAGATCAGGTCTCAACCCTTTCAAGAACTTGTTCCTCTTTGTTCGCTGTTGGTTCGACACAACTGGAATGTACACCAAAAGTGCAGAAAACAGCCTCGCATACTCGGCCACACGCATGTCACCCTGCTTCAGATTATCAAACTCATGCTCCCGGCTAGCGAAGTAGGACTCCGGGGTATATTCCTGTCGAAAAGCCTCACAGAAACCATCCCAGGTGAGTATCGTCCCACTATCTCGAATCATCCTAGAAGTGCCTCTCCATCAGCGCTGCGCGTCATCCCTCAACTGCAGCACTGCCACCTTCAGTCTCTTTTTCGGAACGTACTCCAAAGTATCAAATAACTCCTCCATCTGAACGAGCCACGCCTCGGACCTAGCACCACCCTCAGTACCGGCAAACGTCGGTGGATTCGTCCGCGGAAATCGGGCTAAGACCAACTCCATCTCACCTATCTGCCTAGTGACATTCTCAACCTGAGCGTCATCGTCACTACCTGCTCTAGACCCCTCCGCGGAACGTCTAGTCCTCCTACCTCCTTCTCGTCTCGGCGGCATCTAAACAATCCTAGAGGTAAGATCTCACAGCAGATAGAATAACAAGACAGATAATAGATCACATAAGTCACAGAGGCAATCAAAATCAAATCAAAACTCTGTGCCTAGACTCGAGTGTGATCAAAAGAAATCGAGCTTATCCCAGTTTAAGCTCTGATACCAAAAATGTCAGGCCCCGTGCTAATTACTTACAATTAACACATAATAAGCGCATAAACACGGAAGCTTAAAATCAGGGCTTCAAAAAAACTTTTCGAAATACAATGGGCCTGAACTCAAATCATATATCTAGACCCCTCCGCGGAACGTCTAGTCCTCCTACCTCCTTCTCGTCTCGGCGGCATCTAAACAAGCCTAGAGGTAAGATCTCACAGCAGATAGAATAACAAGACAGATAATAGATCACATAAGTCACAGAGGCAATCAAAATCAAATCAAAACTCTGTGCCTAGACTCGAGTGTGATCAAAAGAAATCGAGCTTATCCCAGTTTAAGCTCTGATACCAAAAATGTCAGGCCCCGTGCTAATTACTTACAATTAACACATAATAAGCGCATAAACACGGAAGCTTAAAATCAGGGCTTCAAAAAAATTTTCGAAATACAATGGGCCTGAACTCAAATCATATATTCAAAATATCGATAATTAAAATATTAGTTGACTCAAACTCATTCAACAGGTAACAACCTCTATCATATCAAGTACAGATCCCCAATACAAAATAACACGGGGCATCCCCCGGCTCAATACATATCATAAATATAACTGGGACTCAAGGACGTGGGGATCTACCAGCTGAACCTCCACTCTGTCCAGCTTGGTTGCCTGTATTTCCTGCAAATGGGCAACACATACCCAAACAAAACAAAAGCAGGAAACAAGTACGAGGTCAAGCCTCAGTACGAAGAGCTATCAAACAGCTACGCATGCAACATGCTAACAATCAATGCTATGAAATTCATGTGGCTGTCAAAGAAAATCGGTCAACTAGGCCAGTGTATCAATCGGCAAATCATATCAAGTCGAACCTCTATACCACGGTGTATCAACCGAGAAATCATCGGTCCGTGATCATCGGGGCCCGTCAGCCCATCACAGCCCAGTGGTAGACGCTCGCATCTGGCAGTCACCACTCCGATGATAGCGTTGGACTGGTGCACAACACATCTGTTGACCAGCTCCAACGTGGCTCGGGTCATCAATCAAATCTGTCAAGGCCCAATATGTATGCATGTATGCCAATCAATATCAATGCTCAATGCATACAAATCATAATACGTGAAAACAGAATATCGAGTTCAATCAATTCAACAGATTTTCCACGTAAACACATAACAACCACACCACACATTCCACAACATCGATTCAGTCATGTTCACGCTCAAGCTGTAAGTGCTGCTCAATTCGTACCTTTCTTCTTCAAATTACCTAACAGATTTCTCCTGGTTCAATTCACGCAGCAGGAACTTCCTGGAAGCTGAAATCTGTTACAACGTGGCTAACATCTTAGCTCAAATCTAATCATAATCACGTTAATCCTACGGCCAGAAGCTAAACTCAAATCCTACACTTCTATGCAGGCATTAACTACTAGAACAGAGCTCGAATCGCAAGAAAAGCTCACCCAAGGACTCACGCTAGCAGGAGAAATACACGGCACAGGCTTCACGAGAAAGCTTCGAACAAACAGCTTTTCGCACTTCCTGCTCAAATGCAGCGCCTCAAAGGAAGCAAATGAAAGAGCTAAGCAAGGGGATCCAGCGCCACCAAGATCGTCAAACACAGAGGCTGGATGCGATGGGAATCGGCGATCGAAAGTTACGGTGAACAGTAGATAATCGAGGGTTTGGAAATGGAGATAAGGAATGTCTGGTTCAAAAATAATTCTAAGTGTCGAACAACACTTCTATAAATAATCTCCCAAATCCAACGTCTGCTGATCATCAATTCAGTCGACAAGACCAGCAGATACAATCACTTTCTTTCGCTAAAAACCAACAGTCGCAAGAAAACACTCCAAAACGACACCGTTCCAACTTATCAAAACGACGCCGTAGCGTTAAACCAGC
Organism: Dorcoceras hygrometricum; assembly: GCA_001598015.1. Lineage (NCBI taxonomy): Eukaryota > Viridiplantae > Streptophyta > Magnoliopsida > Lamiales > Gesneriaceae > Dorcoceras > Dorcoceras hygrometricum. The sequence continues at coordinate 10,658 of KV001960.1, read as the reverse complement.
AGGCAGCAGATCTCTTCAAAACAACCAACGACTGGTTCCAGCTGCAACATCCAAAACACAGCGTTTTAACTTCATCGAACGACGTCGCCGTGCCTACCAGCAGACAACGAATATTACATCAAAAACCACCAGCAGCTGGTCACCCAGTCGACACACATTATTCACCACGATCCAAAACCAGCAGCTGCACTTAATCAAACGACGTCGCTGCGCCTACTACATCAAATCCAGTCGACGCATACAAACACCAGCAGTTGCATAAGAGAAACTCCTGCGGCTGGTTCTTCAACCCATCGACTGGTCGCCCTATCTAAGCAACTGCTGAATCCTATAGTCAACACTCAAAAACGTTGACTAACACGTGTCACTTCCTCAATCATTCTCAAGCTCAAGACAACGTATACCAGCAGATACAACGCGTCACGCCTACGTCACCCTACCGATGCCAGCACCAGCAGACAGCTACAATATCGTTGACCAGCGTTGACTTCACCAAATTCGTTGCGACTGAATTCTCCAAGGATTAAAGCAACTTCCGAATCAGCAGGGAACCAGATTTATTTCGCAATTCTTCAATAATTCACGTGATTAATCCCAAATCAAATCAATTAATTACTAATCTAAAATCTGATTCTTCACATACAGTGGATTGTTTTACCAGACGCAAGCTACAGTGGTTCGTATTATCAGACGCAAGTATTTGAGTGTTAGCGTATTGTGATAAAGATTGCAAAACGACAGCGTTTGAATAAGTTGGAACGATAGCGTATTGGAACCAGTCGAGAGCTACAGTAATTTGTGAATCCAGTCGTTGTTTTGATACCAGACGCAGTAATCCAGACTTTGGAGTGTTTATTGATGTATACCGTAAACTACGTCGTTTTGATAAGTTGAAACGACAGCGTTTGGGTTAACGCTAAAAATTCAGACGGTGGATTTTGAAAGGAAACCAGTCGTTGCACTCTCAAGCATATTCCAGTCGCAACATGTTATTCAAAGATGAAGAAATTTCAGGCGCAAGCGATAAAGAAATTCAAATACGATTGTTTACTCAAATTGGAAAAGATTAACAGAATCGTACAAATTGCCTGGAATTTAGGAGATAATGTCTGTACTATTTTTGGTAAATAGTACATATGTACAGAGGTTGTTATAGGGTTATTGCACAGATATGGAAATCGACAAATTACTCTGACAGTGTGCAATTTACCTTGTAGTGGAGCAGAGAATACGGTTAAGAATTATCATAATTTCAAAAAAGATTTTATTTCCTTATCAATTCAAATGACCGTTGAGCGAAGACTATAAATACCAGCTGTTTTGAATCGAAGAATATAACTCTCGCTCTTGCTATTGCTGAAACTCTGCCGACTTATTATTGAGCCATCCCTTGTTGAAGTTATTCAAAAAGCTCAAAGACTCGAAGAACTTTCCCGTTCATCTTCAGAGAAAAATACCTTCGAGTCATCCTCTGGTTCATACTGTTGAATCGAGTTTCTTTTTTTAGAACCAGAGGATTTTACAGCACTCACATACGTGTACTCATTGTTGTAATCATTTGATTGAGTCTGTAACAAACGTGCTTTCAAAGCCGTTTGAAAATATTTCAAGTGTTGTAAACCAGCAGTTGCGTCTGCGTGGAAATTTGTGGAGTTGCTAGGAGTTCATACAAGTGAGGCTTGTGTGATCGGGTGTCTGCAGAAGGACTGTGTACATCAAATCTTCTAGTGTATTCTTCCTGAAAAATGAATAAGGGGAGACCTAGGATATTTATATCCGAACTTCCAGAAACAAACTCTGTCCCTTTATCTCTTTACATTTACGCATTTATTGGTTGTTAACTGTTCACAAATTAATCGGATTCATTCCGCACTCTTTAGTTAGCCGAGAGATTTGCATCTAACTGAGATATCTCAAGTCTGGTAACTCGGGCTTGAGTTAAGCAGCGCTAGTAAAACGTTTTTGAAAAAGATTTGAAAATCTAAAAAACGAAGGAGTTCATTCAACCCCCCCTTCTGAACTCATGTACTTGTTTTGATCCTATTTTGGGGACCATCAATTGGTATCAGAGCAGGCGCTTCTCAGTTATTGAACATTTATTACTTGTGCGTTATATTATCTCAATATGTCGATCTCTCACAACAAGATTCCCATGTTTTCCAGAGAAGATTATGACGACTGGAAGATACGCATGCAAGCGCATCTTGATGCTATGGATGACGAAATGCGGACTGTTATCACTGAAGGGCCATTGAAAATAATGAAACCCAATCTGGCGGTTGCTGTAACAAATGGCGAGCCTCGGTATCTTGAGAAAGCCAGACATGAATATACAAATGATGACAAGAAGAAAGCAAACCTAGACAATGTGGCCAGGGACATCCTATACAAGACGCTGGACAAGGACAAAAACATGTTCAGCAAAATCAAAACATGTGCCACAGCCAAAGACATCTGGGAAAAGCTGGTCCAGATATGTGAGGGAAGCGACGAGACAAAAGAGAACAAGTTGAATGTCGCTCAACAGAAGTATGAGTCCATCAAGATGAAGGACGGAGAAACAATGACAGAATTCGACGAAAGATTCAGCGCTATAGTGATCGAGTTGAACAGTCTTGGAAAAGAGTACAACAACAGAGAGCTAGCACTGAAAGTCATGAGAGCGTTACCCAAGGATTGGGACGTGAAGACCATGGCAATGAGGGAGTCGAAGGACCTGAACAATATGGAACTTCATGATCTGTTCGCAAATCTGAAGGCATACGAATTTGAATTGGAGACAAGATCAGAAGCTGGTCCCTCAACCTCCCAGCCGACAAAAGCATTGGAAGCTACAACAATAGAACAGTACTTTCCTAGCACAAGCAAAACCACTGATCAACTCAGCGATGACGTCATGTCCCTCTTCGTTAAGAAGTTTGGGAAATTCATGAGAAGATCTTTCAACCCTTCCTCTCCTTACAGTAACTTTCATAAATCTGATAAAGTAAGTACTGATATGAAATGTTTTAACTGTGATCGTCCAGGTCATAATGCAGCTGATTGCAATAGGCCAATGAAGGAGGACAGATCCAGAGATGACAAGAGATCAGCTGATAGATACAAGCGAGAAGACAAGAGGAGTGATGATCGATACAAGAAGGAGGAGCGATACAAGAGAGATGACGAAATTGATGAAAGAGCTGTCGAGAGATCCAAGGAGCGATCCAAGGACAGGCGGATGAGAACAACAAGTAACAAGAGACCCAGCCGCAAGAATGATGGCAAAGTACTGGTGGCTGAGGAAAGCACAAAGAGCTGGGCGGACACTGACTCAGAATCTTCATCCAGCAGCTCCTCATCAAGTGACAGTGAACAGGAGGAAGTTCATTGCCTTATGGCTGATCAAAATTTGGACGATGAGGTATTCGATTTCTCAAACATTGAATTTACACATGAGGATCTAGTTCAGGCACTGAACGATATGGTCCATGAGTATCTATCTCACACACTTGAGGAAATCAAGGCTGAAAACGCAAGTCTGAAAAATAGTTTGGCAGAATCAAGTTCTGATGAGCTTGAGGATACTGATAGTTTGAGAACTGAGTTGAGTAAACTGAAGATAGAGAATTATTTGTTGAGAAATGAATCCAGTGAGCTCAAGGCTGATGTTGGGAAATTAACTAAAGAAATGAGGTCATGGAATCAATCGACTCGTGCTCTCCACAAGCTGCAAGAAATTCAAAAACCAGTGTATGATAAAACTAGTTTGGGTTTTAGTAATAGTGAGAGCAGTGAAGGAGAGACAAGTACTCAATCACAATCAGCATATGACAAGTTCAACAAAATGAGCTTTGTCATAGCTGACGTGATATATGATTGCTTTGAGTCAATAACGTTCGATGACCAGAACTCTCCCAAGTTGAGCGATAATGGAAAAGCTGGTATCGGCTTTTCAAAACCTGAGAGCTCCAAGCCAAGCTGGCTAAAGAACAGACTGGACAAAGACAAAGCGAAAGCTGGTCGAAAGCCATTTGTTCCTAACCAGCCATGGCGTAGTTCAACGAAGGTAAAATATGGTTGGACAAAGAATCAGCCAAGGAGAGATCTATATGGTCAACATATGAAATCAAAACTCAATAAATCTTACTGTAATTATGCACAGACCCTTAAGGATACTTATACTGGAAAAATTGTTAAGGTAATTCAAGTATGGGTCCCGAAAGGGGTAATCCAATCAGGACCCAAGTAAAATTGGGTACCAAAATTAGTTTGTATGACTGCAGGGTAACAGGTACAAAGCTACTGAAGACGCAATTATTTGGTACCTGGACAGTGGGTGTGCTCGACATATGACAGGAAACCCAAAGCTGTTGACAGATGTTATTCCACACAAAGGAGCGAAAATAGACTTTGGTTACAATGCACACGGTAACACTCTGGGTAAGGGTAAGCTTACCCATGGTAACATCTCTATTTTAGATATATTGGTTGTTGATAATCTCAGTTATAATTTGATTAGTCTCAGTCAACTATGTGACAAAGGTTACATAGTTAACTTTCAACAACACACGTGCACAGTTCAGAACTCAAATGGTCTGACTGTATTGGTGGGTAAAAGATCAGGGAATACCTACGTTATCGATTGGTCAGAGCAGTTGAAGTCTGAACAGCTTTGTCTTACAGCTGACTCTTTCAAGAGTTGGTTGTGGCATCAAAGAATGAACCATTTAAACTTCAAAACACTTGCCAAGTTGAGTGAACTTGATATGGTTTCTGGTTTGCCAAAAATTAGTTTTTCTAAGGATAAGATCTGTGCAGCATGTCAGCTGGGTAAACAAATCAAATCTACTTTCAAAAATAAAGGCGGAAAACGTTCTTCCCGTTGCCTTGAGCTTTTACATATGGATCTTTTTGATCCTATTTCAGTAACAAGCTTAGGGGGAACGTCCTACACCCTTGCTGTTGTTGATGATTTTTCAAAATACACTTGGGTTCTGTTTTTAAAAGCAAAATCTGAAACCGCCGACCAGCTGATACGCCTTTTGATACCTTTACAAAATGATAGATCTTGTTCAGTCAACCGGATAAGAAGTGATCGCGGTACTGAGTTTCTAAATTAAATTAACTTCTTATTTGGAAGACTTAGGGATAAAGCATGAGCTTTCAGCAGCTAGAACTCCTCAGCAAAACGGGTTAGCTGAAAGGAGAAACCGCACTTTAAAAGAAGCTGCTAGATCTATGATTGCTTATTTTGGTATTTCTCAAAAATTTTGGGCAGAAGCAGTTAACACAGCGTGTTCACTCAAAACATATCTATGATTAATAGGATGCACGATAAAACCCCATATGAGATCTGGAATGGCAAGAAACCTGATATTTCTTATTTCAGGGTGTTTGGATGCAAATGTTTCATTCATAACAATGGCAAGAAGCATCTAACAGCCTTTGAACCAAAATCTGATGCAGGTATCTTCCTAGGCTATTCTACAGTGAGCAAAGCATACAGAGTCTTATACAACAGAAGTTTAACTGTTGAGGAATCCGCTCATGTGGTTAACGATGAAACAAGCTTCAAATCCAATTCAGCTGCAAGCCTACATGACTTGTGTTCACGTCTGGAGTCAACAAGTCTTGAAGAATCAGACGACGACGTGCCACAAAGACAATCAGCTGAAGAAGAACAACTAGCAGTGGTCACAACGCATAACAATGTTCAACATGATCCAACAGGTACTCCAGTAGTTATTGATTTAACTAACATGGATCAGCCGCAGGATCAAATTGCCCCAAGTGTACCAGCTGCTGGAAGTGTTGCGACAAATATACAACCAGACGTAGCGCAAGCAGTCACAAGCACTTCAATACCAACGCCTGGTGTAACAGCTGCAAGCATGTCTTCACCAACGACTGCCCAACCAGTCGCAAGCACTTCAAGACCAACGACTGGTGTACCAGCTGCAAGCACAGACTTTCAATTGGTATCTTCATCACCAGCTGGACAACCAGACGCGAGCACATCATATCAACGCGTATCAAGACCAACAACTGGCCAACCAGTCGCAAGAACCTCTTCCCAACCTGGAAGGGAACAAGACAAATCCCATTGGACTTGATCTCCGGTGGAACAGAAATCATCCACCCGAGCAAGTCATAGGTAATTTCGAATCCCCTATTCGCACACGAGGCCAGCTATCTCATGATCATTTTGATGCTTCATTTCTTTCACATATAGAACCTAAGCAGATTGATGAAGCCTTAGCTACAGTGGATTTATTTACCAGACGCAAGCTACAGTGTTTCGTATTATCAGGCGCAAGAATTTGAGTGTTAGCGTATTGTGATAAAGATTGAAAAACGACAGCGAGTGAATAAGTTGGAACGACAGCGTATTGGAACCAGTCGAGAGCTACAGTAATTTGTGAATCCAGTCGTTGATTTGATACCAGACGCAGTAATCCAAACATTGGAGTGTTTATTGATGTATACCGTAAACTACGTCGTTTTGATAAGTTGAAACGACAGCGTTTGGGTTAACGCTAAAAATTCAGACGGTGGATTTTGAAAGGAAACCAGTCGTTGCACTCTCAAGCATATTCCAGTCGCAACATGTTATTCAAAGATGAAGAAATTTCAGGCGCAAGCGATAAAGAAATTCAAATACGATTGTTTACTCAAATTGAAAAAGATTAACAGAATCGTACAAATTGCCTGGAATTTAGGAGACAACGTCTGTACTATTTTTGGTAAATAGGACATATTTACAGAGGTTGTTATACGGTTATTGCACAGATATGGAAATCGACAAATTAGCTCTGACAGTGTGCAATTTACCTTGTAGTGGAGCAGAGAATACGGTTACAAATTATCATAATTTCAAAAAGGATTTTATTTCCTTAGAAATTCAAATGATCGTTGAGCGAAGACTATAAATACCAGCTGTTTTGAATCGAAGAATATAACTCTCGCTCTTGCTAATTCTGAAACTCTGCCGAATTATTATTGAGCCATCCCTTGTTGAAGTTATTCAAAAAGCTCAAAGACTCGAAGAACTTTCCCGTTGATCTTTAGAGAAAAATACCTTCGAGTCATCCTCTGGTTCACACTGTTGAATCGAGTTTCTTTGTTTAGAAACTAGAGGATTTTACAGCACTCACATACGTGTACTCATTGTTGTAATCATTTGATTGAGTTTGTAACAAACGTGCTTTCAAAGCCGTTTGAAAATATTTCAAGTGTTGTAAACCAGCAGCTGCGTCTGCGTGGAAGTTTGTGGAGTTGCTAGGAGTTCATACAAGTGAGGCTTGTGTGATTGGGTGTCTGCAGAAGGACTGTGTATATCAAATCTTCTAGTGTATCCTTCCTGAAAAAGGAAGAAGGGGAGACGTAGGATATTTATATCCGAACTTCCAGAAACAAACTATGTCCCTTTATCTCTTTACATTTACGCATTTATTGGTTGTTAACTGTTCACAAATTAATCGGCTTCATTCCGCACTCTTTAGTTAGCCGATAGATTTGCATCTAACTGAGATATCTCAAAATCTGGTAATTTGGGCTTGAGTTAAGCAGCGCTAGTAAAACGTTTTTGAAAAAGATTTGAAAAGTTAAAAATCGAAGAACTTCCAGAAACAAACTATGTCCCTTTATCTCTTTACATTTACGCATTTATTGGTTGTTAACTGTTCACAAATTAATCGGCTTCATTCCGCACTCTTTAGTTAGCCGATAGATTTGCATCTAACTGAGATATCTCAAAATCTGGTAATTTGGGCTTGAGTTAAGCAGCGCTAGTAAAACGTTTTTGAAAAAGATTTGAAAAGTTAAAAATCGAAGGAGTTCATTCAACCCCCCCCCCCCCCGTTCTGAACTCCTGTACTTGTTTTGATCCTATTTTTGGGACCATCAAGCTTGTATTTCATTGTCTTCCCAGGTTTGTGCTTTCTTCTTTTAAATTTTGGTAGCACAACACCTTTCGACTTTTCTTCTCTCAGCATTGCCTCTCGTCTGCTTGTGATGTACTCTATATATAGCCTGATGCGGAGTTATATCCGTTGGACACAAAGTATTAGCCGTTGAAAGTCTTTTGACACTTTTGTACTTTGCGTCCTTTGTCCATAAATGCGATGTAGGCTTTTCTTCACTTTAGGCACGTGAGCACTGTACTTTGATAAGAAAATACAAGCAAGTCGATTTGAATATTGAAAAGCATTCTTTGTATAGTCTTGTATTCAAATCGCTTTGCTCGTAGATTTGATAGCATCTGTCATGCTATATGAGCTGGTTTGACCTTAACCAGCTTGCCAGCTTTTCTACCTTCGGGTTTGCACTGAGCTGGTATTTATCATCGAGCTGGTTGCTTTATCAATCTGTTCAACGCTCTCTTCTTCTCCTCTCATTTGCAACCGTTCTTGAGCAACTCTTCTTATTTGCTCTTGTCATCTGCTTCTGAAATCAGCTGCTTTTGCTCTGTTCTCCTTTTGTCTGCAGCTGAGCTCCCAGATGGTTTCCTTCCCAGCTAGTTTTCTTTCACTGGTTATGCCTGAGATGGTCTCTCAGCTATTCATGACTTTGCTATATAGAGTGCCCTCTTGACAAATCTTACACCAGTGATTATATCCCTTCGTTCTTGGGATATAATAATCAGTTCTGATTCACTCTACCCTAGGACTGAGATCCATATGATGAACTGATTATAAGTGCGTTATGTGATCATACCTGCACTTGATCACCGCACTTGTACTTGGCTCTGTACTTGAACACGACACTTGTACCCTGCACTTTATCTACGCTTGAGTCGTTATGCACTTCATGTTGGGGATCCGGATCCGCCCCCCGGTCAGGCAGCGGAAGAACAAAAATTTAGAGTACCGGGAGGCGATCAATACGAAGAACAATTCTATATGTATCGACATACATAGGGTGTTTAGCAAGTTACCTGTCTGGCACTTGTGCCTGGCTCCAACCGGTGTTTCAAGAACCCGGCGCTTCTCGGTAGATTGCTGTAGTTACGTCAATCCGGTCCACGACCAGATTCGAGACTTCTTCGTCAGACTGCACTAGAAGTCCTGACGAGATCAGCACGATCGGATTCTCCACGTTGAACTGGCCGGAACAAATTTCCGGCGACGATCGGCGGCGGGCGGCGGCGGCGCACGGCGGAGAAGAGAAAGGGGGCGGCTGTTTTAGGTTTAGGGTTATGATGATGTAGTTGTGTTAATCAAGTCACTAAACTAAGCCTAATTATATAGACTTAAAGTTGGACTTGGGCCGGTCCAACGGGCCCGGGTCCAAATGACGATATCTATCGCTGCGACTTCATCGTAGCTCCGATCGCCGATCAGATCGGACCGATCGACTCAGTTTCCAATGTTATGATGTGAAAAACAATTTTTCAGATCATCAAACCCCAAATAGCAAAATGACCGTTTTGCCCCTCAA
>KV001959.1:276124-301646 GCA_001598015.1 Dorcoceras hygrometricum | reverse complement strand
TTCTCATAATTAATCCTCTAATCTCAATCAGTGGGTGATTAATTTAAACTAAACAAGTTTATTAAATCCAATCTGGTTCATATATAAGATTTTTTTTTCAAACAGCAGAAGCTTAAAGATATCAGCTTGTATCGTAAAAGTTATTCAGTTATAAGAATAATTCATTGTTCACAGTAGGTACAATCTACGTTACTAATACTCTGATACCACCTGTTTTGAGGCTCTCTTCTCATAATTAATCCTCTAATCTCAATCAGTGGGTGATTAATTTAAACTAAACAAGTTTATTAAATCCAATCTGGTTCATATATAAGATTTTTTTTTCAAACAGCAGAAGCTTAAAGATATCAGCTTGTATCGTAAAAGTTATTCAGTTATAAGAATAATTCATTGTTCACAGTAGGTACAATCTACGTTACTAATATACGTTTGATTCTTATGTACAAAAACAGACTTGAGAAACCTAAGATCAACTGTCCAAAAACATAGACTATCAGCTGGTGTTTATTCTTCCTGCTGCTGACCCATCGTCTAGGTAGTTATCTCTCGCTACCCTTGGTTACTCCCCACTAGTTCTTTCCTCCTGTTGTCATGCACACATACAAAACAAAACAACAACCGGATAAACTCCGGTGAGAATCATCTCAGTATAATCAGCAGGTACAAAAAGATAATAGACGCAATACATAAAGCATAATAATTCTAAAATGCAATGCATCTTTCTCAGTTCTTCGTTCTCAGAATTGATTCCATTTCATCTCAATGCCATCAAGATTCGTATCCGATCTTGACATTAATATTCATCTATAGAAACCATCTCCGGCTTCGAAAATCAGGTCATCTCAGACCTGGGCATTAGAATCAATTCAAATCTCGTCGTATGATGCAATCTCATGCAAAATAAAAGATCCACTACCTGTGATGGATCGACACATACATAACTCAAGTTCTAAATCAAGAACAGTATCAAACATGTATGTGATTTCATCGGGATAACTCGAGAAAACTCATTCTTGAGTAATCTAATCCCTGACTCTACTGTCAAATTATACCTTCGTTATTCCCTGTTTAAAGTCTTCAAATATTGCTTCGGTTTCCTTGCAACTGTTCCCAGTAACTCACAAAGTTAAATCCTGAAGTCTGTAACAAGAGTTACAAGGATTTCGAATTCAATCCTATTTATAGACAACGGTCTCTGTTTTTCTGCAGCATTTCCAATGTGTTCAATTCGAATTCCACGTGTCATGCTGAGTATTTATCAATCGTTATAGGATAAACTCCCACCGCTTCGATATAGGATAAACTCCCACCGCTTCGAATCCAGCTTCTTCGATCAGTAGGTAGAGAGTATCAACTGTTCTTCGTGATATAAAGGACTGATGCTACTAAGTCTCACGACTATAAACCGTAGCTATATTCCGTTGGTGTAATATTTAGTCGCAACAAAACCAGCTTTCACACCCAACCAGTCGCAACATAACCAGCTTTCTCAATCAGTTGTCATAAATACACATAAAAATCAGTCGCTGTATTTCAATATCAAAATGACGCTGTATCAATTAACCCAGACGACGACGTAATAGCCCAACAGTTGATTCCCGATCTCTACTGAAAGCACTCACCAGCTGGTCACACTAAAATATTTCATCGACTGGGCTCGCTACTAATTCAAATGTTGTCGTATCGTGGTTCCTGTGTCATAAGTTAAAACGACGTCGCATTTTCTCAAACTGGGTAAATCAGCAGATACAACAAACTATCGACTTGTTCCTAATCTCTCTTTGCTGCTTTGAAAACCAACAGCTGGTTCGCTCTAATAATCCAACGACTGGTTTCGCTAAGTTATTCAAAACGACATCGTATCGAGATTCCTATTTCATAAGTTAAAACGATGTCGCATTGCTCCCTCTGCTGGAACCAAGTTTCACACTTGTATCGACTGATTTGCGTTCATTATTAAAACGAAAACGTCGCACCTACGTCATCAAACAGTCGACACACTAACAAACCAGCAGGTGCATACACCAGCAGGTGCGTAAGGAACTCTCGCTGCTGGTTCCCACGTGAATAAACCAGCAGGTTCACAAAGAACTCTCGCTGCTGGTTCCAACGTGCATAACAGTAACCTACACGTGGCGCTTCCTTATTGAATCCTGTATTTGCGCGTCTACTACCAGCAGCAGCGATCCTTTCCCAACGACACAAATACCAGCAGGTAGCTACAGTACTGTTGACTGTTGTTGACTTTGCTACAGTAACCTGCTGCTGATCGATTTTATCAAATTCTTTTCTTCGTCTGGTTCCCGATTACTTAGCGAAATCCAACGATGCAAAATTCCTGAATCTCACACCACTTCCAGAAGAAATCTGAGCTCATAAATTCAACTTCATCAAAATCAATCATTTGGAACTTCAAATCACTAAATTTCGATGTAATAATTTCGGGCATTACAGGACCGATTTGGCTGGTTCAGTTGGATCGGATTGGTTCATAGAGTCTCGAGTCAAAATATTTTAAAGTTGACCCGAGTTATTTTAATTATGGACCGGTTATTTTAATTGTTAAGTCAAATCTCCAATTTTAAAGAAAATGGTCAAAGGTTTTAATTTGAGCCAAGCTTTGATTTAATTGAGTTTGATGTTTATTTTCTTAAGATTTTAGTCAAAATTGGAGTCTTTGATTTTTAGTTAAGTCAAAATTGACTATTGGATTTTAATTTGGTGAAAATTGATCATTTGGTCAAAACTGGTCTTCGGGTCAAAATTGTTTAAGTTATCCTTTTAAAAGTCAAAATTGGTTAAAAGTGAGTTTAAGTCAAATTGATTTTAAGTCAAAATTGATTTGAGTCAAAATTAGTCCTCTGATTTTAAAAGTCAAAATTGAGTTGGTAATTAGTCAAAATTGAATGATGTTAGGAATTTTAAAGAGGACCTCCTAAGTTAATGGTTAAGTTAAGTCTAGAAGTAGTGGGCCAGAATCCTGAACCAGTCCTTGACCGAGGTAGAAAATGTAGAAGCTCGTGAATGTATATTTAATCATATATGTAGTATGCTATGTACGTAAATGTTTTAAAGGAAATGATTAAATTTATATTAACGGGCTAAGCTTTTAAACTTGCATAATTTTACGAAATGCATGCATCATGAATGTTTTATGGAATGTTAAAGGCATGTTCTTTTAAAGGACAAAACCCGAGGACTTGAATTATTTGTGGCAACTTATGATGAGGGGATGCGGGATACCGGGCCCGTTGAACTTCTGTTTCCATGTATTACAAGCTTATGGATCCATGTGTTCACGGCATGGTGAAGTGGCAGCATAGAGGTGTGACATATAAGGATCCCGAGGTAAGGTCGGGTGAACCACACCACCGCGTACGTCGATTTAAGATTGATCAATCGACTATGGTCCACACTTCAGGATACGACTCATACGTTTTTCATTTTATGCTATGTCATGCCTTATGTATGTTATATGTTATGTATGATATGAAATGTATGAAGCAATGGTTTAAGTCCATGCATGCATTCATGTTTTAACGTTATTTTATTACAAGTATGTGCTTGCACGCGACCTTATTAGTATGTACTTTGTTATGATACAAGATAGAGAATGCTGAGCCTCTAGGCTCACTAGGTTTAAATGATGCAGGTGATGATCCTGCTGAGTTTACCCCGACTGGCGGTGAAGACCTCTGAGCGCCTGTTACAGCAGTACCCCCTGACCGCCTTTATGTTTCACTTCTATTATGATACGCTTTTCAGATGTTGGCTGTAATCATGTTCATTTTCAGCACTTCTACTCAGTTGGTTTTAAACTGTATGGATGTTTTAACGATTTTAAATATTTCTTTATTTATGTTTAAATTGCTGTTGAGAAAATGATTTAGAAATTTTTTAAAAGGGAACAAGCCATACTTTCAGTTTATGTATTCCGTAAATGTTTTAAAAAAAAATTTCTAGAGTTTGGTTCGTTTTAGTTGGTATCAGAGCGATGGTTTTGGTGGGGTACTAGCCTGCTGTGTGGAGCTCAGAAGTCACACTACCAGTCTGTGAGTTTTATGATTTATGTTTATGTTTGCATGCTGCATGTTTTATCCCTGCATGAGTTTTGGCCTTAGAGTTTTAAAATTAGACGCTTAGTCATGTACTTAGAATTACGTGATAAGGTTTTGGTTTACCAGAATGCTTCCCAGACATGATAGGACCCATCAGGAAGATGCTACGCCTCCTCCTCATCCCCCACCACCTCAGTTGACTCCATACGAGAGAGCTAGCATGGATATGCTAGCAGGGATTACTAGGCTACTGAAGCGTCAGTCGGAGCAACCCGGGAAGTCGCATGAGGAGGATGTTACTGAGAGCTTCCGCAAGCAGGGACCTAAGGAGTTTGCTGGTACCAACGATCCACTTGTTGCTGAGGAGTGGATCCGATCTATGGTGACCATCTATGATTATATGGGTCTCTCGGAGTGGACAAGGTCTGTTGTGCTATCTTTATGCTGAAGGGAGATGCCGATCTATGGTGGAAGGGCGCAGTGGTTGGTCTATTCTTGGAGGGCCTGACATGGGAGGAATTCAAGAAGGTCTTCTTCGAGAAGTATTTTACCGTTGATGCCCGGAGCCAGCTTATTCGGGAGTTCATGAGTCTCCGCCAGGGATAAAGTCTGTTTCTGAGTATGTGAGGCAGTTCGAGCGAGGGTGTACTTTTGTGCCCACGATTGCTATGGTGGAGAGCGAGAATCTGCGGCAGTTCACTGATGGACTGTGACCAGACATCCGCCACGATGTCAATATGACGGATATGACAACTTATATGGCGGCAGTGAACAGGGCTTACCGATCTGAGAGAGGGGAGAAGGACATTCGAGAAGTATTTTACCGTTGATGCCCGGAGCCAGCTTATTCGGGAGTTCATGAGTCTCCGCCAGGGATAAAGTCTGTTTCTGAGTATGTGAGGCAGTTCGAGCGAGGGTGTACTTTTGTGCCCACGATTGCTATGGTGGAGAGCGAGAATCTGCGGCAGTTCACTGATGGACTGTGACCAGACATCCGCCACGATGTCAATATGACGGATATGACAACTTATATGGCGGCAGTGAACAGGGCTTACCGATCTGAGAGAGGGGAGAAGGACATGAGGGACGACTACCAGAGGAAGCGCCAGATGCAGCAGCCCGTTAGGGGCCAGTCTTTGCTGCAGCCAGCAAAGAGACCTTTTCAGGGGCCTTCTAAGGGCTCATCTCCTCAGGGACAGCAGCAACAGAGACCACAGGGCCAGCAGAGGCCACAGGGTCAGCAGAGACCTTAGCAGCAGGGGACTACTGCCCCTAGACCTGGAGGGACACCGGCGTGTCCGATGTTCCATAAGAGTCATTCAGGGCAGTGCATGGAGGGCTCAGACAGGTGTTATCATTGCAAGGAGCCTGAGCATATCTCTATTAATTGCCCTAGGAGGATGCAGTCTACTAGTCGTATTTTTGTGATGCAGGCTGAGGCTGCAGATCCGGACACTGCATTGCTCACAGGTATTCATTTTAATTTCCGTACTTGTTATGTTGTTATCTGGGTGTTTAGAATTGCATGCTAGATGGAGCACTGCTAGGAAACTTGTTGCGTTAGTTGCTAAGAGATATAAGTGAGAATTGTAGGACTTCTAGGACTTGTCTTGAGAACCTTGACAGATAGGACTAGCGAACTTAGAAATGTCTTAGGTATCTAAACTGCTTTATGGGATTCAGTATGACCATAAACGCGTACGTGTGTGACGTTTCTGTTTCAGGCGAGATTCGTGTGCTTGGTGTCACTACACTCGTAAGTGAGAATTGTAGGACTTCTAGGACTTGCTTGAGAACCTTGACAGATAGGACTAGCGAACTTAGAAATGTCTTAGGTATCTAAACTGCTTTATGGGATTCAGTATGACCATAAACGCGTACGTGTGTGACGTTTCTGTTTCAGGCGAGATTCGTGTGCTTGGTGTCACTACACTCGCTTTGCTAGACTCAGAGGTGACCCACTCGTTTATTTCGAGTGCGTTCACACAGAGGATGGATATTGTTCTGGAGAGCATGGGTGTAGCTCTTGTCATGACGGTTCCGTCATCAGAGGAGTTGACGACGACAGTGTCATACAGGGTTTGACGATGACGTTTCAGGATCATGCGGTCAGAGCGGATTTGGTCGTTTTTCCGAGGTCAGGATTCGACCTCATCCTAGGCATGGATTGGTTGTCGGAGTTTGGAGTAGTGATAGACTTTCAGCGGAGGCCCGTGTCTATCAGGCCGCCAGGGCAGGAGTCCTTCTTATTTGAGGCAGCTAGGAGGCCGCGGAAGCCCAGATTCATATCTTTCCTTCAGGCCAGGAAGATAGTTGAGCACAGATGTCAGGCGTTCTTGGCCAGTGTTACCGCTTCTGGAGGTTCAGCAGGCCCTTCACTGTCTGAGGTGGAGGTAGTCAGGGATTTTGCAGATGTCTTCCCTGATGATGTAGTGGGAGTTCCACCGGAGCGAGAGGTGGAGTTTTCTATTGAGATGATGCCAGGGACAATGCCTATCTCTAAGCCACCTTATCGATTAGCTCCTACCAAGATGAAGGAGCTTAAGGAGCAGATTCAGGAGTTGCTCGATAAGGGGTTCATTCGCCCTAGCTTTTCTCCATGGGGCGCGCCAGTGTTGTTTGTGAAGAAGAAGGATGGCAGCATGAGATTGTGCATCGACTACCGGGAGCTGAACAGAATCACAGTGAAGAATAAGTACCCACTCCCAAGGATTGAGGATTTATTTGATCAGTTGCAGGGATCTTTGATGTTCTCGAAGATTGATTTGAGATCTGGATATCATCAGCTGAGAGTTAGAGAAGAAGACATGTCCAAGACTGCTTTAGGAAACGATACATCCACTACGAGTTCTTGGTGATGCCGTTTGGCCTGACAGATACCCCATCAATTTGCATGGATTTGATGAACAGGGTATTCAGGCAGTACTTAGACCAGTTCATCATAGTTTTCATCGACGATATTTTGGTCTATTCGAGGAGCTTGGAGGAGCATACTTAGCATTTGCAGATGGCTTTGCAGACTTTGAGGGAGCATAGATTGTATGCCAAGTTCAGCAAGTGTGAGTTTTGGCTGGAGTAGGTGGCATCCTTAGGGCATATTGTATCGAGATATGGGATTTCAGTTGACCCATCTAAGGTAGAGGCAGTGCAGAACTGGGGGATTCCAAGGAATGCAGCGGAGTTTCGTAGTTTCTTGGGCTAGGCAGGTTACTATCGCAAATTTATCAATGGCTTCTCTTCGATTTCAGTGCCCTTGACAGCCCTGACCAAGAAGAATGCGAAGTATGTGTGGAGTCTCGAGTGTCAGAGGAGCTTTGATCAGTTTAAGGAGGCCCTTAATTCAGCACCAGTGTTAGCTATGTCAGTGGACCACGAGGAGTTTGTGGTTTATACAGATGCTTCTCTGAGAGATTTGGGTGCAGTTCTAATGTAGGGTGGTAAGGTTATTGCGTATGCGTCGAGGCAGCTGAAGATTTATGAGCAGAACTATCCGACACATGGTTTGGAGCTTGCAGCAGTGGTGTTTTTTGCTGAAAATTTGGAGACACTATTTGTACGGCGAGAAGTGTCAGATATTCAACGACCACAAGAGCCTCAAGTACTTCTTCACCCAGAAGGAGCTGAACATGAGGCAACGCAAATGGTTAGAGTTAGTGAAGGACTATGACTGTGACATTAGCTACCATCCGGGTAAGGCTAATGTAGTAACGGATGCTTTGAGCCGGAAAACTGTAGTAATGGCTTATTTGTCAGTTGAGAGGCCACTACAGACTGAGATTCACGGATGCTTTGAGCCGAAAGACTGCAGTAGTGGCTTGTTTGTCAGTTGAGAGGCCACTACAGACTGAGATTCAGAGATTCGGGCTGGAGTTCTATTCAGGAGGCTGTGCGCCGAGTTTAGCAGCGCTCACTATTCAGCCGACTCTTCGAGAGCGGATTAGAGATGGGCAGACCTCCGATGAGCAGTTACAATAGTGGAGACAACGTGATGAGGACAGAGGGCGAGGTCTGTACACATTTGAGAATGGGATAGTCCATTTCAGATGCCGTATTTTGGTACACAGTACTGGACAGTTGAGAGCCGAGATCTTATATGACGCTCATGCATCGACGTACTCCATCCACCCAGGGAGTACGAATATGTACAGAGATTTTCAGACTTTGTACTGGTGGCCGGGGATGAAGAAAGACATTGGGAGATTTGTGTCTGAGTGCTTGACCTGTCAACAGGTCAAGGGGGAGCATCAGTGACCGGCAGGGTTGTTGCAGCCACTCCCTATTCCTGAGTGGAAGTGGGAACATATTACGATGGATTTCGTAGTTGGATTGCCCAGGAGTCCCAGAGTATACACGGCGATATGAGTGATTGTGGACAGACTCACCAATTCAGTGCATTTCTTACCGATGAAGACTACTTTCACCCTGACGCAGTACGCAGAGCTCTACATCAGAGAGGTTGTCAGACTTCATGGCATACCAGCCTCTATCGTGTCTGACAGAGACTTCAAATTCACGTCTGCGTTCTGGAGGAGCCTACATGCCACCTTGGGGACTAGATTATCGTTTAGTACAGCTTTTCATCCGCAGACAGATGGTCAGTCAGAGAGGGTCATCCAGATTCTGGAGGATTTACTAGAGCTTGTGTCATAGATTTCCAGGGTACGTGGTACTCGAGGTTGCCGCTGGTAGAGTTCACGTACAACAACAGCTTTCAGGCATCGATAGGGATGGCTCCATATGAGGCGCTGTACGGGAGGAGATTCAGATCTCCCGTCCACTGGGACGAGGTTGGAGAGAGAGTGCTGACTGGACCGGAGTTAGTGCAACAGACAATGAATATTGTGACGAGGATTCGGGATTGGATTAGGACAGCCAGAGTCGTCAGAAGAGCTATGCCGATCAGAGACGACGAGATCTGGAGCTAGCTGTTGGGGATCATGTGTTTGTGAGGATATCGTCCATGAAGGGCGTGATGCGCTTTGGCCGGAGAGGCAAGCTCAGCCCGAGGTTTATTGGGCCATTTGAGATTTTGGAGAGGGTTGGTACTCTGGCGTATCAAGTAGCGTTACCACCCATGTTGGGATAAATTCTCAAGATGTTTTGGTGATGAAATACTGAACGAGAAAAAGAACCCGTAAAAGAGATCATTCAAACCAAAGTGCCAAGGTCCGGACAAGACTTATCACGTGCAACGAAGAAATCAGCCCGAAGCGTTGAAGTCAAAGTCAAACCAGCCTGAAGGTATATTTCAAACAAGCTGAACGACGTAAAATGCAAGAAACCAGCTCGGATAAGTAAAACAGCTGGATATTGAGTCAGCAAAAGCTAAATCAGCTGGATAAGTGGACAATGCAAATATCAGCTAGAATTGCAGACGGGTTTATCAGCTCGATACATATGAAAACCAGCTGAGTATAGAACGACATAAGGAATTTAAAAATTTGGAAGTACTGTATCATCTGAAGACATCCAGTTGACGTCTCTGCCATGATTTGCAGTTATTAAAACTACTTCAAGCTAAACCCAGATATGCAGGGACATGACAATAGACTGAAGACGGCGCAGACTTACCAAAAAGAGAAATGCATTTAATGAAGCTGTACCTTCATCATACAGACATTTGTGGCACCGCAGACAATCTATCTTGGATGTATTCAATGTGTCTACTGGTAACATTTATTACCGTTACATCCAAAGAGTATATATATAGAAGAGAAGGGAAGCTGAAAAAGATGACCGATTTTCAACAAAAGATCATTCAGAAGTTATTCAAATCCTTCACGGAAGCATATTTCATCCTTGAACCAGCTCGATAAGTGACACACGCACATATCATACATATTCCTTGTGTCACCAACTCTTCTACACTCATTTTCTGTAGACTTGAACCTGATTTGTAAATATCACAAACAGAGAGTGTCTAAGTGCTAGAGTAGCACAACCAGCTGAGAGCATTAACTGCTGAAATAGAAACCAGGCTGAGGTTCTGTGTGTCGTGAAATAGATTAACAGCTGAGTACGGAGGAGATTGTAATAGCGAATCAGGCTGCGGGTCTGCGTGTCGTTGGTTGCTAGGAGTTCTCTTGGGTGAGGGTCACGAGAGTGGGTTTGTACAAAAGTTGTATAAATCAAAGCCTTCTAGTGAAATCCTTTCCATCGTGGAAGAAGGGGAGACGTAGGAGAGATTTCTCCGAACATCCAGAAACAACCTACTTGCTCTTACTGCCTTTACCTTCACGTTTTTTTTGATTAAATTGTTCAGCTGCTTGAATCGTGTTTATTTCGTATAAAATTACTTTATTACGTGAAACAACAGTATAACTGAGAAAGCCTTCCAGCTGGTAACTCGGTTGGAAGTTGGCCTTCAGCTGTAAAACTATTTCAAAATAAACAGTTCGTCTAAAATAAGCAAAGGAATTCATTCACCCCCCTCTGAACTCTCAAGCACTGTTTTCGATCCTAACAAGTGGTATCAGAGCGGGTTTTCTCAGTGTCTAAACATTTTACTCATTTTTATTATTAAATATGTTGGTCTCTCACTCTAAAATTCCTATGTTCTCCAAGGAGGAATACGATGTCTGGAAGATCCGGATGTAAGCGCACCTAGCTGCACAAGATCACGACATGTGGTTTGTAATCACTAACAGACCAATGTCGATACTGAAAGTAAACACTGCTATTTCTATAGCTGATGGTGCACCTGAATGGATTGAGAAGCCAAGACAGGAGTGGAGCTCCGAAGATAGGAAGAAAGAAAATCTTGATAATGTCGCAAAGGACATACTACACAAGACGCTAGACAATAACATGTTTAGCAAAATCCAGACATGCACCACTGCAAAAGAAATCTGGGAAAAGCTGGTCCAGATTTGTGAAGGAAATGAGGAAACAAAAGAAAACAAGCTGACTGTAGCCTTGCAAAAATTTGAGCTCATCAAGATGAAGCCTGAAGAAACCATGGCCGAATTTGATGAAAGATTCAGCTCTCTGGTGATCGAACTAGCCCGACTGAATAAAACTTACAGCAACAGAGAGATGGCCGTAAAAGTAATGCGCGCACTCCCCAAGGAATGGGATGTAAAGACTATGGCCATGAGGGTCAGTTTTCTAAACTTGTTTGACCTCAATGTACTGAACAATGCTAACCTGAAGGCATACGAGTTCGAACTAGAAACCAGAGCCAAAACGGAGCCATCTACATCTCAACCAACTAAATCTGTGGCTGCTTCTATCCCAGATCAAAGTCCATGTTCTACTGATAGCAGATCGTCTGATGAGATGAGCAAGGATGCAATGGCTCTGCTCATCAGAAAATTTGGAAAATTCATGCGAAAGCAGAATTCTCAACCTTTCTCATTTAATTCTCCCAAGAAAAACTTTAATAAACCTTCTGAAAATAAATGCTATAACCGTGACAGGACTGGTCATTTCATGACTGATTGCAATAAGCCAAAACAAGATGAAAAGAAACGACCGGACCGTAGCAGCAGCAGGACCAAGAAGAATAAAAAGATATATCGAAAAGGGAAAAGTGAAAAATCTATGGTGGCAAAAGAGAACAAGAGTGCATGGGCTGACTCTGATTCAGATGAATCAAGCTCTGAAGATTCCTCGTCAAGCGACAGTGAAGATGAATTACAGTGTCTCATGGCAGATGACACTGAGGAGGTATTTGATTTCTCAAACCCTGAATTCACACGAGAGGATCTTGTCCCGCACTAAACGAAATGGTTCTTGAATATAAGAAACTTTCTCGATCATTCACGGAGTTTAAGGCTAAAGAAGAGAGTTGTGCAACAAGCGCTGAGTTAGCTAGCTCAGGTGCTATGCAGGCTGACTCTAAGTAAGCTTGAAAATGAGAATGCTGAGTTGAAAAGTAGGTCAGAAGAGATATTCTGCGAGAATCAGTGATTAACTGAAATAATAAACTCCTGGACAAAATCATCTGTCTCATTACAGAAACTGCAAGGAGTTACTAAACAATTTGGCGATAAAACCGGATTAGGTTACTGCAGCTATGAAAGCAGTACCTCCGAAACCAGCAGCAATCCAAGGCAAGGAGGAACAAAGTTTAAGACAATCAACTTTGTAAAATACAACCGGGAATAGATTGCTGAAGAAAATTCTGGTGGTAATGTGATGGCAGATAGGTCCTTGATCCGGCAAGGAAGATTTTGTGGGCTAGGATATACTGCTCCTGAGAAGCGTCGGGAGATCTGGTTAAACAAAAAAGTTGAATTTGTAAAAGGAAAGCCTAAATTCAACAAAATAAACCAGCTCAACCAATCTTCAACTAAGGACAGACCATACAAATCACACCATCTAAAGTCCAGCTTAAGAAACTCTTATGTTACCTATCAAAATCACACCAGAACAAAGAAGACACATGGATCACACAAAAGCTTTGATGTACACACTGGTAAATGGATTAGGATTATCCAAATGTGGGTTTCGAAAGGTATAATCAAACCTGGACCCAATTGAATCAAAGGGTACCAAGTTGCATTAATTTATGATTGCAGGAACGAAAGGCATCAAGACTTAGGCAGTCTACGTGGTATCTGGACAGTGGATGTGCCAGGCACATGACTGGGGATGCCAAGCTACTCTCAGATATAAAACCATGCAATGGACCCAGAATCACCTTTGGTCACAATTCAAATGGTAACACCATGGGTAAGGGTAAGCTTACCCATGGTAACTTTATAGTAAACAATGTACTTCTTGTTGAAAATCTGTACTATAACTTGATTAGTATAAGTCAGCTATGTGATAGTGACTATTCTGTTAAATTTCAAAAACACACATGCACAGTTTATAATCCAGAAGGTCTGACTATTCTCATAGGATATAGATCTGGAAATACATACAAAGTAGATTGGTCAGACCAGCCGCATAAAGAATACACGTGTCTAGTTGCTGACTCTTCAAAATGTTGGTTATGGCATCAACGGATGAACCATTTGAACTTCAAAGCTATTGCCAATTTGAGTAAAAACGAGCTGGTCGATGGCTTACCCAACTTAAAATTTTCAAAAGACAAGGTTTGCCCCGCCTGTCAGCTGGGGAAACACATCAAATCTTCTTTTAAACTTAAGGGCAATACAAAAACCTTTCGAAAGCTGGATCTCTTACATATGGATCTTTTCGATTCAATATCCATAGCCAGCTTAGGGGGAATGAAATATACCCTTGTCGTGGTCGATGGTTTCTCCAAATTTACTTGGGTATTATTTTTGAAATCTGAAGATCAGGATGAACCATTTGAACTTCAAAGCTATTGCCAATTTGAGTAAAACGAGCTGGTCGATGGCTTACCCAACTTAAAATTTTCAAAAGACAAGGTTTGCCCCGCCTGTCAGCTGGGGAAACACATCAAATCTTCTTTTAAACTTAAGGGCAATACAAAAACCTTTCGAAAGCTGGATCTCTTACATATGGATCTTTTCGATTCAATATCCATAGCCAGCTTAGGGGGAATGAAATATACCCTTGTCGTGGTCGATGGTTTCTCCAAATTTACTTGGGTATTATTTTTGAAATCTGAAGATCAGACTGCCGACCAGCTGATCAGCTTTTAAAACGTCTTCAAAATGAGCAGTCTTGTAATGTTAATCGGATTAGGAGTGATAGAGGAACATAATTTGTAAATTTTAAAATCTCATCCTATCTGGATGATATTGGAATCAAACATGAGTTGTCTGCAGCAAGAACACCTCAGCAGAATGGAATGGCTGAGCGTAGAAATCGTACCTTGAAAGAAGCTGCCACAACTATGATTGCTGATTCCGGCATCTCAAGCAAATTTTGGGCTGAAGCTGTCAACACAGCTTGTTATACTCAAAACAGAACAATTATATACAAACGACATGGGGTCACAACCTATGAGATCTGGAATGGCAAGAAAACTGATATATCGTATTTCAGGGTGTTTGGATGCAAATGTTTCATCCATATTAACGGTAAAATGTACTTACGAGCTTTTGATGTAAAATCTGATGCAGGTACATTTCTGGGATATTCAGCTATTAGCAGAGCATATAGAGTATTCAACCACAGAATGTTAATAGTGGAAGAGTCAGCTCATGTGGTGTTTGATGAGACCAGTCTTCAATCATCATCAGCCTCAAAGTTAAACGACTTATGCACTCGTCTTGAATCTATTCATCTAGAAGAGTCAAGTGAAGACGATGAGCAATCTAGACAGCAAGCTAATGATCAGCACGACTTGACCAGATCAATTACCAGCATTGACATTCTAGCTGTCGAGCAAGATAATCGGAATCATGATTTAGCCAGTCCAGAACAAGCTGATGTTGATAACATCGTTCCAACAAGCAACACATCAGCAGATGGCATCTCAGAAGACCCATCAAGAACACAGGGGGAACAGCACGATCCATCTACCTCATACGGACCAGATCTTCGGTGGACTAAGAATCATCCACCTGAGTTGGTCATTGGTAACCCAACTGCCCCTGTTAGGACACGAGGCTAGATGCATGAATATCTTAATTCGGCATTCATATCTCATACAGAACCTAAGAAAATCAAATAGGCTCTAGCAGATCCTAGTTGGATAGACGCTATGCAGGAAGAGTTAAACCAGTTTGAATGTAGTAAAGTATGGCATCTAGTTCCTAAACCTGACAATGAACATATAATAGGAACCCGGTGGGTTTTTAGAAACAAACTAGATGAACAAGGAACTGTAGTTCGAAATAAGGCTAGGCTCGTTGCTCAAGGATATAGGCAAGAATAAGGCATCGACTTTGAAGATTCATTTGCGCCAGTCGCTAGACTGGAGGCGATTAGAATATTTCTTGCATATGCCTCGTTCAATAATTTTAAGGTTTACCAAATGGATGTTAAAAGTGCCTTCTTGAATGGTATTCTGAATGAAGAAGTATATGTCTCACAACCACCTGGTTTCATTGATCATGCCAAACCAGAACACGTATACAAGCTAGACAAAGCTCTATATGGTCTAAGACAAGCTCCCCGAGCTTGGTATGATACGTTGTCCAGATTTCTCATTGATCATAATTTTGTGATTGGTTCGGTAGATAAAAATTGTTCAAATTCACAAAAAATAATCACATTCTACTTGTACAAATATACGTTGACGATATCATTTTTGGATCAACTGACCATAAATTGTGTGAAAAATTTTCTAAGTTGATGCAGGAGAAATTTGAAATGAGTATGATGGGAGAATTGACCTTTTTCCTTGGGCTACAAGTCAAACAGCTTGAGGATGGAATTTTCATTAGTCAAGCCAAGTATACTAAGGAACTTCTAAAGAAGTTTGGAATGGAAAATTGCTCTCCTATAGCTACTCCCATGAGAACCTCCATCAAAATGGACAAAGATGAAGCTGGCTTAGCAGTCGAGGTAACCATGTATCGAGGGATAATTGGCTCATTGCTATACCTCACTGCAAGAAGACCAGATATCATGTTCTCGGTCTGCATGTGTGCCAGGTTTCAAGCTGATCCAAAATAGTCTCACTACATGGCTGTTAAACGCATTCTTAAGTATTTGAAAGGAACACAAAATGTGGGTCTTTGGTATCCCAAAGACTTCAGCTTGAATTTAATAGGATACAGTGATGCAGACTATGCAGGGTGTAAGATTGATCGTCGAAGCACAAGTGAAACATGTCAGTTTCTGGGTGATAGGCTCATCTCCTGGTTTAGTAAGAAACAAACATCAATCGCTACATCCACCGCTGAGGCTGAATACCTTGCAGCTGGAAGTTGCATGTGTGCCAGGTTTCAAGCTGATCCAAAATAGTCTCACTACATGGCTGTTAAACGCATTCTTAAGTATTTGAAAGGAACACAAAATGTGGGTCTTTGGTATCCCAAAGACTTCAGCTTGAATTTAATAGGATACAGTGATGCAGACTATGCAGGGTGTAAGATTGATCGTCGAAGCACAAGTGAAACATGTCAGTTTCTGGGTGATAGGCTCATCTCCTGGTTTAGTAAGAAACAAACATCAATCGCTACATCCACCGCTGAGGCTGAATACCTTGCAGCTGGAAGTTGTTGTTCTCAAATATTATGGATTCAACAACAACTTTGAGATTATGGCGTTGATGCACAAGAGGCACCCATATTCTGTGACAACACAAGTGCAATTGCGATTAATCAAAATCCAGTACTGCATTCAAGAACTAAGCACATTGATATACGACATCATTTCATTCGAGACCACGTGCTTAAGAAAGACGTCCGCGTGGAGCATGTGTCTACAGATCAGCAAGTGGCGGACATCTTCACCAAGCCACTACCGGATGCTAAGTTTTCTTACCTTAGAAACATCTTAGGTCTCCTTGAAATGAAGAAAATTTGTTCCGAGTGCATTAATTCAGGGGGAACAATATGAGTCAAACAGATAGCCAAGACAATCAAATGGTTTCCATCGAGCTGGTAGGTTTCGAGTTGGCTACAATCAAGCTGATTGATACCATATTGTTCTGGTCAAGCTCGAGGTACAGCGTGATGTTATCATGGGGTTTGCCTCAATTGTTTCCAGCTGGTATATTGAACGGTCGAGATTGGGTTAGCAATTACAAACTTAGTTTAAAATTTGGACAGTCATCTCTCTGAAATTTCAAAAGTCTTTTAAATTAGACGATGACACGTGTCCCCACAAACCCTTCTCTCTCCCTGCTCAAACAAAAGCCATTACTCTTCATTTTTTTGCTATCAAAATACTTCGAGCAGTATAGCTGTAGTGTCAAAACGTTGCAATATACTACACTCATATCAAATCGCTTCAAATTAATGCTAGAAATGGCTTCTTCCCTCTTCGTCAACACTCTGCAGGTCAACTTCACGTCAGTGCTTACTATGGAACATGAGGGGATGGTTCGGATGTTCAAAACTCTCGAAGATACCGGATTGCGTGGATTTTTAGAAGGTACTACCCCTATATATGAATCTGCTGTTGTTGAGTTCTTCTCAAATGCACGAGTTATTGCCGGAACCATTGTTAGCACTGTGTGTGGGCAAAAGTTGGTGGTTACGGAAGAATTTTCTTCTGGAACGTTCAAATTTCCAACCGAAGGTATACAAATTTCTCTGGAATTCCTACCGAAACAATCGCTGAAATGCGCACTAGGTTCTCTGCTACTATAGCACCATTCCAAAGTTCTGGAATGAAAAAAGATTTACTCTTCGAGTACCGCCTACTGCATGACATAGTTGCGAAATCTCTATGTGCGAAAGCCGGATCATTTGACAAGGTCACATGTGAGAAGTTTGAATTCATGGTAGCCATCTCTGCTGGTATATCCGTAAATTGGGGTCGCCTTTTGTTTCAAAGATTGCTCGCAATGGTTCAGACTCCAAGGAAACAATCTCAAGGGTTCACGGTTCAAGTCAGCATATTGATGGAACTACTAGTTCGAGCCGATCTCGGAACAACGAATAAGCTACATGTTAAGAAGGTTCTGACAAGCAAACAAGTGGAGAACTATCTTAAGAACAACCAAGGATCCACTCCAACAGAGGAAACCGCAAGCAACACTGAGGGTGGGACGTCACAACGAGTACCACCAGAAGTCACAAAGTCTCTTGCCGATGCCGTCGAACAAGATATGCCCAACCCTAAGAAACGCAAACA
This sequence comes from Dorcoceras hygrometricum, assembly GCA_001598015.1. Lineage (NCBI taxonomy): Eukaryota > Viridiplantae > Streptophyta > Magnoliopsida > Lamiales > Gesneriaceae > Dorcoceras > Dorcoceras hygrometricum. The sequence goes on along the minus strand of KV001959.1, from coordinate 283,953 downwards.
CAAGGGTGGAGCAACAACGACACAAACAAAACAGGCTGCCATGACGCCACCAGACACCACTGCACCAAAAATTTTTGAGAATAGAGCACCCGTAGTTTCAACAAATGATGATCCTGAGGAGGAGTCGGAAATAGATTCATCTCCGTTGGTGCAACGCCAACGCTGAAAAACGCAAGTTTCGAAATCTTCTGATTCACTCCCTCTCACGCACCTTTTGAAACACTTGCGGACACAGAAGCAAGCTGGCACAACCCATCCTGATCCAACTCCAGCCCTTACACCAGAGGAATTTCCTGAAGAGGAAATTATTCAAGGAGGCAGTGTTGATAACTTCACCACAAATCTGGATCTTAATGATCAAAACGAGCAAGCCGTGAATAATGATCAGAACGAAAATGTCGATCACCCTCATCAGACTGTTCCCACTGAGGGGGAAGAAACCAATGCTGGTGATGAACAACAGAACCTTTTCTTTCAAAATCCTACGATAATGGACACCAATCTCTCCGAACAAGAAATAGGCGAAGTCATCCTCGAAGAAGGACTGATTAGTGAGACTCAGAAGGAGCATACAAGGCAGTCAGAGCCTGACCTTGTCACTGCTGCAGGCGATGACTTGTCCACTGAAGAACCCGAGACTATAGCTCCAACTACGGTTGCACAGACACACCCTGCCACTGCTTCTACTGACCAGTACTGTCAATCGTTAATAGCATCTGCAAGGGAAAAATTCTCCGCTCAACTTACGATTTTTGAAGAATGGGCTCACTTTCGTCTGGAGGTACGCCTCAAGGATCTTTCTTGTTTTCAGTCCATGGTTGATAATGAAGAACGGATGCTTGAATGGCAGAGACGGAGGATATCACTGAGCTATCCGAGCGACGGTCTCTCATCCTCTATAAACTTCTTGAAACTGAACTTGAAAAGCTCTATCTGGCACATCCCGCCAATTTCAAGACAAGTGTTGTCTCACTCATTATGACTTTGAGTGTATTCGCCAACTGCATCAAGAGCTCCGGTTAATTGCAGCTGGACATAGACATCACCGTGGTTTGGCAGGCTTACCGCTTACTACTCCTGAATGTGATTTTCTTCCGAAGTTCTCTCCTGCATTAGAAATCTATAACTTGACCGGTACCGCACAAGGATCAGTGCTGAACACAAATTCACGGATTGAGCAGCATGAAGATGAGGTGGAAAATGCTTCTTATGAGCATCAGGCTCAGGAAAACGAATCTCCTATTCCGACCGCTGGACATGATCTTCGGACCCAGGATGAGCAGGGTTATGAGGCCCTAGCCGATGAAGGCTTAAATGCCATTCCAATTTCAGTAGTCACTCCGGATGTCACTACTATTGCCACCGAAAATGTTTCTGGCCGTCAGGATCTTCATTCCTCCGACTTACAACTCATTGCCTCCACCTCTATGGAATCTCCTACATTGGAACTCCTGTCTACTACCATTAAGACTCTTACTACATTGTCTAAACACGTCAAAACCATTGATGAATCTTATCTCCACCTTCGTGCATACACGCTCATGACCAAACATCATACTGCTCAGCTTCACGATCAGCTCAAGAAGACTACTGACGAGATGGGTATTAGGATGAATATTCTTGAAAATACCCTCACTGAAAGACTGGTTGATGAACTGGCTGTGGTAAAATCTCAGCTGGCCATTATAGTCGAGGATTTAAAAGAATCAGGTGCTGCCAAAAAGGGGGAAGGAGGATCAAGTATTAGCATACCAAGGGAAGGGCCAAGTGGTCGTGGGCCAACTGGAGGACGATGAGGTGGAAGAGGAAGAAGTGGTGATCCGGAAAGATTAAAATATTCAAAATGGTTCTAAGTTATAGAATGATCTAAAACTGCTTTTCAAGGAACGAATTAACTTTGAGTTTTTATCATGACTTGGTATTTGATTCATTGATCTACTTTTACAAACAGGGTTTTGGCATCACCAAAAAGGGGGAAATTGTAGGGATAAATTCTCAAGATGTTTTGGTGATGAAATACTTAACGAGAAAAAGAACCCGTAAAAGAGATCATTCAAACCAAAGTGCCAAGGTCCTGACAAGACTTATCACGTGCAACGAAGAAATCAACCCGAAGCGTTGAAGTCAAATTCAAACCAGCCTGAAGGCATATTTCAAACAAGCTGAATGACGTAAAGCGCAAGAAACCAGCTCGGATAAGTAAAACAGCTTGATATTGAGTCAGAAAAAGCTAAATCAGTGGGATAAGTGGACAATGCAAATATCAGCTAGAATTGCAGACGGGTTTATCAGCTCGATACATATGAAAACCAGCTGAGTATAGAACGACATAAGGAATTTGAAAATTTGGAAGTACTGTATCATTTGAAGACATCCAGTTGACGTCTCTGCCATGATTTGCAGTCATTAAAACTACTTCAAGCTAAACCCAGATATGCAGGGACATGACAACAGACTGAAGACGGTGAAAACTTACCAAAAAGATAAATGCATTTAATGAAGCTGTACCTTCATCATACAGACATTTATGGCACCGCAGACAATCTATCTTGGATGTATTCAATGTGTCTACTGGTAAAAATTTATTACCGTTACATCCAAAGAGTATATATATAGAAGAGAAGAGAAGCTGAAAAAGATGACCGATTTCAACAAAAGATCATTCAGAAGTTATTCAAATCCTTCACAGAAGCATAGTTCATCCTTAAACCAGCTCGATAAGTGACACACGCACATATCATACATATTCCTTGTGTCAACAACTCTTCTACACTCATTTTCTGTAGACTTGAACTTGATTTGTAATAATCACAAACAGAGAGTGTCTGAGTGCTAGAGTAGCACAACCAGCTGAGAGCATTAACTGTTGAAATATGAACTTGGCTGAGGGTCTGTGTGTCGTGAAATAGATTAACAGCTGAGTACTGAGGTGATTGTAATAGCGAACCAGGCTGCGGGTCTGTGTGTCGTTCGTTGCTAGGAGTTCTCTTGGGTGAGGGTCACGAGAGTGGGTTTGTATAAAAGTTGTATAAATCAAATCCTTCTAGTGAAATCCTTCCCGTCGTGGAAGAAGGGGAGACGTAGGAGAGATTGCTCCGAACTTCCAGAAACAACCTACTTGCTCTTACTGCCTTTACCTTCACGTTTTTTTTATATTAAATTGTTCAGCTGCTTGAATCACATTTATTCCTCATAAAATTACTTTATTACGCGAAACAACAGTATAACTGAGAAAGCCTTCCAGCTGGTAACTCGGTTGGAAGTTGGCCTTGAGCTGTAAAACTATTTCAAAATAAACTGTTCGTCTAAAATAAGCAAAGGAGTTCATTCACCCCCCCCTCTGAACTCTCAAGCACTCTTTTCGATCCTAACAACCCAGCTTGTCAGCCATATCTCGATGCTGCGGAAGTTTGTTCCGAATCCGTCTCATGTGTTGGATTTTGAGCCGCTCCAGTTGGCGCCGGATTTATCTTCTGAGGAGCGACCAGTGCAGATTCTAGCTCGGGAGGAGCACAGGATGAGAGTTGTAACGACTAAAAATTCTTGACTATGTAGAAATGAGTGCATGACTAGGGAGAAAATAATTTTAGATGATTACATGCCATTTTATGTGATTTTTTTATGATTTTATATTGCATGATATGCAATGTTTTTCAGCCTGTTTGAGTTACAGATGCGTGGACGAGATTAGGGATGACCGAGATGAAAATAATATGAGATTTTTAAGTTATTAGATTTTTAAGAATAAATTTATTATTTTTAAGCAACAATTTCTGAAAATTGGGGTTTTTATGATTATTTTGAAGGGGAACCCGTTTTTCGCCTATACGGGCTGTTTTAATGGATCTTAAGGTGTTTTAAAATATGAGGGAACCTTGATTTCGAAAATTTATATTTCTAAAGCCAAGTTATGAATTTTAATTAGCTTTTTAATTAATGGAGGGACAAACCTGTCAAAAATCATTCCGTTTTCTTAATTAAATTTATATGGGTCAAATTTGTCACGCCATTATTTTCAAAACACAAATTTCTCTAAACCTAGCCTCCTCCTAGCCTCCACAGCCGTCCCCTCCCCCTCTCAAGAACAACCCCTTCAAAACTTGGTGAATATTTGTTGAATTAAGCGTGCAAGGGTGACAACAGTACTGGGATGGGTGACATCCTGGGAAGTTCTCGTACGTCAAGCTGCTGACGTTGCGCCACTTGATCTGGTTGGCCATGTGGGCTGTAAAAGTGTGATGCCAGAACTTAACGGGTAATACTATCTCTGCGGGGGATAGTGCCGGCGGTAAGGGAAAGGGTAATACTGATCTCTAAGGAAATTGAGACAGCACCAGCAGTTAGACACGCACCTCCCCTGACTCATGGGCCTAACAGCCCAACCCTAACGCACATAATAGGTGCACTCTGTGCTGTCACATTATAAGGAAATAAAGTTGCACCTTGGCTAACAGCTATAGCTTTTGGCCTAGTGGTAAGCGCTTGATCCTAACATTTGGTATCAGAGCGAGGTCAGGGGTTCGAGTCTCCCAATAGGCAATTTCTATACTTTTGGGGGGGGATTGTTGAGTTAAGCGTGCAAGGATGAGAACAGTATTGGAATGGGTGACCTCCTGGGAAGTTCTCGTACGTCAAGCTGCTGTGATGCCAGAACTTAACGGTTAATACTATCTCCGTGGGGGATAGGGCTGGCGATAAGGGAAAGGATAAGACTGATCTCTAAGGGAATTGAGACAGCACCAGCAGTTAGACACGCACCTCCCCAAACTCATGTGCCTAACAGCCCAACCCTAACGCACATAATAGGTGCACTCTGCGCTGCCACATTATATGGAAATAAAGTTGCACCTTGCCTAATAGCTATAGCTTTTGGCCTAGTGGTAAGCGCTTCATCCTAACAAGCTTGGTGATCCAAAGGCGGTCGTGCCCCGATCTCGTGTCTAAAACGTCTGTTACTCGCAGATCTACCTTTCCTACGAACCAGACATGTAATATCTCTTTGTTTTCTCACCGTTTAAGCCATATTATGATGTTTTAACAAAATTATGCATGAATTGAATGTGCTCTATTCAGATCTATACACCATTGAAACCTCATGCATGACACATGACTTTTATCATGTTTCTTGACTTAACCTTGTGTTTCTCGATTTGTGGAAGGTTCAGGGGTCATGGCTCATGTCTAGGCTATTGAGTATGTGTCCTTGGGTGAGGAAGAGGTGGCTCGAACGACCTGGTTGAGCCATGGTTCGCGTGGGGGTCGAGGGTGGCGCATCGCGTGGCCGTGTTGGTGCGCTCCCTTATCACGCGTCGTTCTCGCTCGTGCGTCCATGGTTTAGACCAGGGCTGGTAAGGTTTGGACCGGATGGACCTGGGGTGGTCCAGCCGGTGGTGCTCCGGCCAGGGTGGCCGGAGCAAGGAGGTCGGGCAGCGTGATGTAGATGATGTCGCATGGGGCGGCGCATGCATGGGGGTAGGGTTTTGGTGAATGGGTTCGGTTCAATTGGACCGGTTTGGCTGGTTCAGTTGGACCGGACTGGTTCATCGAGTATCGAGTCAAAATATTTTAAAGTTGACCCGAGTTATTTAATTATGGACCAGTTATTTTAATTGTTAAGTCAATGTCCAATTTGAAAGAAAATGGTCAAATGTTTTAATTTGAGCCAAACTTTGATTTAATTGAGTTTGATGTTTAATTTCTTAAGTTTTTAGTCAAAATTGGAGTATTTGATTTTTAGTTAAGTCAAAATTGATTATTGGATTTTAATTTGGTCAAAATTGATCTTTTGGTCAAAACTGGTCTTCGAGTCAACATTGTTTAAGTTATCCTTTTAAAAGTAAAAATTTGTTAAAATTGAGTTTAAGTTAAATTGATTTTAAGTCAAAATTGATTTTAAATCAAAATTGATTTTAGTCAAAATTAGTCATCTGATTTTAAAAGTCAAAATTGAGTTGGTAATTAGTCAAAATTGAATGATGTTAGGAATTTTAAAGAGGACCTCCTAAGTCAATGGTTAATTTAAGTCTAGAAGTAGTTGTCCAGGCTCCTGAACAGTCCTTGACCGAGGTAGAAAATGTAGAAGCCCGTGAATGCATAATTAATCATATATGTAGTATGCTATGTACGTAATTGTTTTAAAGAAAAGGATTAAATATACATTAACGGGCTAAGCTTTTAAACTTGTATAATTTTACGAAGTGCATGCATCATGAATGTTTTATGGAATGTTAATGTTGGGATCCGGATCACGCCTCCCGGCGAGGCAGCGGAAGAACAAATAAAACGATACCGGGAGATGATCAATACGATAAAAACAACATGCTATGACATTCATAGGGCGTTTAAGATTGCTACCTTGCTGGCAACTTGTGCCTGGCTCCGACCGGTTTCGTAAAGAAAACGGCACTTCACGGCAGGCGGCGGTAGATATCGTCAATCAGGTCCACGACCGGAGACGGGATTCCTTCGTCAGCCTGCACTAGAAGGCCTGACGAGATCTGCGCGGACGGATTCTCCTCGTCAAGATTGGCCGGAAACAATTTTCCGGCGAAGAGAGGCGGCGGCGACGGCGCACGGCGGCGGCGGCGGCTTGTAGAGAGGAGAGGGAAGGGGGCGGCCACTTCTAGGTTTAGGGTTAAGTTGTGAAGTGATTAGTGTAAGTTAATGAGTCTAAGTCTACATTAAGTAGACTTGGTGATGGGTTTGGATCCGGCCCAACGGGCCCGGGTCCAACGGGCCCGGGTCCAACGGATGAACATTCGGTTCATCCCCATCACCCTCTGAAGTAGCATTGAGGCTAGCGGCTAGTCTAGCCTGGCTAGGACTCAGTTTCCAAAACTGAATACTATGATCTGAAAAACCATTTTTCAAAACCCCAGTGCAAAATGATCGTTTTGCCCCTCAACAGCGGGAAATCACGATTTGACCCCTGTTGACTTTTAGGAAGTCGCACTCCCCAAAATCCTCTTCGTATGCTCAACACATTGAGCTGAGTATCCGTGCGGGAATCTCGAATCCAGTACTTGTGTGACCCTCAATGGTTCAGGGATACAGCTAGCCGTGGGTCCACAACCATTGTGGCTCCGGAATCACAATTCCGGACTTGCCCAACGGATCATGGTAAGAGCGTCTAGCAACATCGCCCCATGATCCCCTAGGTATCACTGATAGTGCCTGGAAGAAACAGTTGGTCGTGGTTAGCGTACAGTACGGTCCTTTCAATCCATATATCCCGATCAGATCAACGACCATTGCTAAATCGAGAGTCGCTATAGATCCGATAGCTATGCATACATCTTGGAGATCGAATAGTGACATAACGAGTGTAACTAGGTAAACACATTTACCTAAAACACTTCTAGTACTCTGGCTAGAGATTTATACACTATTATCCCCTCAGATAGCATAGGATATCCACGCATGTCTGCGAGCGGTGATTCCTCGACAAAGATGCATCGACTCCTACATGCATCGGGGTCTCACCCAATCCCGATGCCTTATGACCCCAAGTGAGTCGGCAAACGGGTCAAAGTGAGACTCCTATCATGTAGAGTCTCAATGACGTTTCGAGTCGTGAGGACTAATCAGTACAACCAAGACCTCGGACTTATCCACTCGACAAATGGTAACCACTTGGAAAGTTCGAACGAGGGTAGTTCGATAGATCACCAGGTCACTATCTATCTGCATGCTCAGAACATCACAATGTTCCATACCAATGAAACATGGTACTTCGCATCGCAGATACTAGTCGCGAACTCGGGCGGCCTTATCCTCATTTTGACGGCCCAATCGACTAGGAACATGTTCAGAATACACAGTGACTATTA
>KV001959.1:248158-275244 GCA_001598015.1 Dorcoceras hygrometricum | reverse complement strand
TATGCGACGTCCGGTCTAGTCGAGATCATGCCATACATAATACTACCTATAGCCGAGGCATATGGTACACGTGCCATACTCTTTATCTCTTCATCAGTCTTTGGACACATAGACTTGGATAGAGTGACCCCGTGGAATATAGGTAGGTGTCCTCTCTTGGACTTTTCCATAGAGAACCTCTTAAGTATGGTATCGATGTAGGTAGCTTGGGTGAGTCCGAGCATCCGTTTAGATCTATCCCGATAGATCTGTATTCCAAGAATATAGGATGCTTCACCCATGTCCTTCATCGAAAATATACTAGACAACCATACTTTAGTTGACTGCAGCATTCCTACATCATTCCCAATGAGTAGAATGTCGTCAACATAAAGTACGAGGAATGTCACAGCACTTTTAACTACCTTCTTGTAAACGCATGACTCCTCGGGATTCTTGATGAAACCAAATTCCTTAATTGTTTCATCGAATCTCAGGTTCCAAATTCATGATGCTTGTTTGAGACCGTAGATCGATCTCTGAAGCTTGCATACCTTATGCTCGCTTCCAACAGATGTGAAACCCTCAGGCTGCGTCATATAGATCTCTTCCTTAATTTTTCCATTAAGGAACGCAGTTTTCACATCCATTTGCCATATCTCATAGTCGTACCATGCGGCTATGGCTAACAAAATTCTAATTGACTTGAACATTGCGACCGGCGAGAAGGTTTCATCATAGTCAATACCTTGCCTTTGAGTGTAACCTTTCGCGACCAGTCGTGCCTTAAAGGTCATTACCTTACCATCAAGCCCAGGTTTCCTCTTGTACACCCATTTGCACCCAATAGGAACAATTCCTTCGGGAGGATTAACCAGAGTCCTTGTACACCCATTTGCACCCAATAGGAACAATTCCTTTGGGAGGGTTAACCAGAGTCCAAACTTGGTTAGAATGCATTGAGTCAAACTCAGACTGCATTGCTTCAAGCCACAAATTAGAATCAGCATCGGAAATTGCCTCCTTGAAAGTTCTTGGATCAGATCCAACAACTTGATCACCTTGATCATCTTCAAGGAGAAAACCATATCTCTCAGGAGCCCTAGGAACCCTTTCGGATCTCCTAGGTGCGACCATTTCTAGTACAGGCTCTGGAGGTGCGGGAGACTCACCTGGTACTTCTATTGGATCTCGAACCTCTTCGAGTTCTACTATTTTGACTTTTCTATCAAGTAAAAATTCCCTTTCCATAAAGGTGGCATTCCTGGAAACAAACAATTTTGTTTCGCTGGGATAGTAGAAGTAGTATCCAATGGAATTCTTTGGATACCCAATGAAGTAGCATAAGGTGGATCTCGTATCCAGCTTATCTTCCACTGTCTGCTTCACGTAAGCAGGACATCCCCAAATCCTCATGTATGAGTACTTGGATGGTTTGCCCATCCATATCTCATATGGAGTCTTATCCACTGCCTTGGTGTGGACATTGTTCAACAACATTACCACCGTTTCGAGCGCATAGCCCCAAAACAAGGTAGAAAGTTCAGTGAAACTCATCATAGATCGAACCATGTCCAACAAGGTCCGATTACGATGCTCTGCTACACCATTGAGCTGTGGTGTGGCCGGAGGGGTCCACTGTGCGAGAATCCCATTCTCTTTCAGATAGTCTTGAAACTCAGCACTTAAGTATTCACCATCTCGATCGGATCGAAGTGCTTTAATACTTTTGCCTAATTGATTTTCTACTTCAGCCTTGAATTCTTTGAACCTTTCAAAAGATTCAGACTCGTACTTCATCAAGTACAAGTACCCATACCTAGAGTAATCATCGGTAAAGGTGATGAAGTATGTGTGACCATATTTAGTACCAATACTAAACGGGCCGCACACATCACTATGGATCAAATCCAATAGGCCTTGAGAACGCTCACCCTTGCCCTTGAAGGGTTGCTTGGTCATCTTTCCCTTAAGACAAGATTCACAAGTCGGTAGGGAGTTGATGTCTGACAGATCAAACAAGTCACTCCTAACCAACTTGTTCATCCTACTTAGAGAAATATGACCTAGCCTAGCGTGCCAAAGTTGTGCTGGGTTCAAGTTATCGTGTTTCCGTTTAATCGTTGTTGTATGTGCTTCGACATCGCGAGTTGGAACGTCTTTTAATTTTAAGGTGTATAAATCGTTTTCGCGTTCCCCAATTCCGATTAAACATTCATTCTTGTAAATATTGCAAATCGAATTAGCAAACATATAAGAATATCCATCACTATTAAGCATAGAAACAGAAATAATGTTCTTTATTAATTCGGGAACAAATAAAACGTTTCTCAATAACAACTTAAAATCAGAAGACAGAAATAAGTAAACATCTCCTATAGCTACTGCAGCAACTCTTGCTCCATTGCCAAGCCTTAAGTGGGTCTCACCCTCTCTAAGACGTCGACTTCTTGTCATCACCTGCAAATCATTGCAGATATGAGATCCACATCCGGTATCAAGTACCCAAGAAGTTGAATTAAGAGACATATTTATTTCAATGTAGAATATACCTTTCGCAGTTCACAACTGCTCGAGGTACTCCTTGCAGTTCCTCCTCCAATGCCCAGCCTTGTGGCAGTGGTGGCAAACATCCTCGCTCTTGTTTGGTTTAGAAGCCTTTGCCTTTGGCTTCTTGGCGGACTTCTCCTCCTTCGCAGGAGCAGAACGCTTCTTGCTCTTGCGTCTGGGCCCATTCTTCGCAGAGGAAGAAGAACCCAGAAGAAGGACGGGTTTGTCCTTCTTTATGGTCCCTTCGAACACTACAAGCATGTTAACCACCTCTTCGAGGGTGGTTTCCAGCTTGTTCATGTTGAAGTTGACCACAAAGGGGTCAAATGCAGCAGGCAGTGACAGGAGAAGTACATCCACAGACAGCTCGTGTGGAAGTGCGATATCAAGGCCCGACAGCTTTTCAACGAGCCCAATCATACGAACCCCAAGCTCGCGGACCGAAGTCCCATCGCGCATGCGGCTCGTCATCAGCTCCTTGACAGCCGTGAACCTCTCATGTCGAGAGTTCTCCCCGTACAGCTCTTTGAGATGAAAGAGTATGGCAGAGGCATACTTTGTCTTCTCAAAGCGCCGTTGCATTTCGTTGGACATCGATGCCATCACATATCATCGAGCTTTAACCTCGTCGTCCCACCATTGTTTAAGCGTTACCAGCTCCTCAGGGCTGATATCGGCAGGGGCAAACTTCGGAGGACTCTTCTCTATCGCATAGAGAAGTTTCTCCGAAGACAATACAAGATTGAGGTTGCGGAGCCAGTCTTGGTAGTTCACACCGGTGAACCTGTTGCTATCCAGTATAGCAACGAGCGGGTTTTTCATCGAAACCATTTTATAAGCAGTAATACTGAGAGGAAAACGGACGTACATTACTAACTATATAAGATATAAGTTAAGACATAAAACATGATCGTTAAGTTTTATGAATTACCCTCCCACTATTTTAACGATTTCACCACCCTCTAATGAAATCGAGAAAACAGGTTTCTTTAGTGGGTACACGGAGCCCAATCAAGCGATCATGGACCCGAATAATATCAGCCATCAATGACCCTCAAAAGGTAGTTTCCGATTGCAATCGGTGCAACCCCCATGTATTCACCTCACGTCCAGTAAGGGCCCAATAATATGACGTCGTTTACTATCACGTGTCAAGATGACCCATCAATGTCGAGTCGTGAAGGACGGTCCCCTTAACGTCCCCAATAATATGAGCCAACGTTAAAGGGAGTTCCCACCGACTCACAACAGTTGTCAATGACGTGGACAGCTTTCCGGCATACATGACCACCTCAATAATATGAGCCGGACCATGTATACGGGTAGCATCGACGTACACCCATTGTTGATGGAAGGTAGGGAAATTTAAACAATTTTAAATACCCTTTAGTTTATCGAATAAACATTTTTATCTTGATATAAGTTTTAAATCATATTTAAAACGAGGGATTTTATTTTGGAAAATTTTGGTCTCATGCATTTATTTTAAATCAAATTTAAAACATGCAACATGCGGATTCAATTAAACTATATATCATCATATATAAAGAAAAATTGGGATGATCGATCGCGAGAGCTATGCGGTCCGTGGTTGCCAGTCACGGACCTGGGTCCAATTGTAGGGTAATGCAATATGCAATGCAATCCTATTACAAAACTTCCGGTTTTACAGATCTTCGGTATTCAATATCTTGATCGTCATTGTCCACCGTCTTCGGATGTCCTCCCACTAAATCTAGTAATTTACATTTAAATACCATGACATACAAGGGATACATTTATCAAGGGGTGGGAACGGGTCACAAATAGGCCCACTTCAAATGATGATCAAAGTATATTACAAAACCGAATCACAAAAACCTATCGCATACACCTAACAAATTGGGCACGGCTCTCGATCATCCCAATCATGCAATTAATCTAATTAACATGCATAAATTAAATAATCCTATTATTTATCTCAAAATCATATTTTAGTCATAAAATCGCATTTTATAATAAAATCGTATTTTGTCGATAAAATCGAATTTTAATCAACAAACTCATATTTCATTATAAAATCATATTTAATAATTAAAATCACATTTTACTAATTTAATTGTATCAAATTGGGCTTAAAACAATTCTAGGCCCAAAAATCTTAAAATTTCAAAATCGATAAAAACGGGCCCGATATCGCATACCGGACCAGCGCCCGACGTTGATGCAGCAGCGGCCGGCCCACCATCGCGCCAATTGTGCGGCCAGCACACCATGAGAGACGCGACATCGCGCGGCCGAGGCGCGCGACAAGCGCGGCAGCCGCATGGCCGAGGTGCGCACCAAGTGCGGCAGGCGCATGGCGCAGAGGCCGATCTCCTCGCGTGAAGCGGCGCCAAGCGTCGCCCAACGTCGCGAGAACCAGCGCTCTAGTCTCGCATGCGAGACGCGATGAGGCGCGTGCACATGCATGCGTCGGGGAGAGGGGGCCGCCGCACATGGCGGCGGTCGGCGGCCAGCTTCAAAGTTTCGATTTTCAATCTGAAATTTAGAGATGTTAGATACAATAAGGAAGTATGTATTGATCAGATCCGAAAACCTGGGCTCTGATACCACTGTTGGGATCCGGATCACGCCTCCCGGCGAGGCAGCGGAAGAACAAATAAAACGATACCGGGAGACGATCAATACGATAAAAACAACATTCTATGACATTCATAGGGCGTTTAAGATTGCTACCTTGCTGGCAACTTGTGCCTGGCTCCGACCGGTTTCGTAAAGAAAACGGCAATTCACGGTAGGCGGTGGTAGATATCGTCAATCAGGTCCACGACCGGAGACGGGATTCCTTCGTCAGCCTGCACTAGAAGGCCTGACGAGATCTGCACGGACGGATTCTCCTCGTCAAGATTGGCCGGAAACAATTTTCCGGTGAAGAGAGGCGGCGGCGGATTGTAGAGAGGAGAGGGAAGGGGGCGGCCACTTCTAGGTTTAGGGTTAAGTTGTGAATTGATTAGTGTGAATTAATGAGTCTAAGTCTACATTAAGTAGACTTGGTGATGGGTTTGGATCCGGCCCAACGGGCCCGGGTCCAACGGATGAACATTCGGTTCATCCCCATCACCGAGACTTCATCGTAACTCCGATCGCCGATCAGATCGGACCGATCGACTCAGTTTCCAAAACTGAATACTATGATCTGAAAAACCATTTTTCAGAACCCCAGTGCAAAATGACCGTTTTGCCCCTCAACAGCGGGAAATCACGATTTGACCCCTGTTGACTTTTAGGAAGTCGCACTCCCCAAAATCCTCTTCGTATGCTCAACACATTGAGCTGAGTATCCATGCGGGAATCTCGAATCCAGTATTTCTGTGACCCTCAATGGTTCAGGGATACAGCTAGCCGTGGGCCCACAACCATTGTGGCTCTGGAATCACAATTCCGGACTTGCCCAACGGATCATGGTAAGAGCGTCTAGCAACATCGCCCCGTGATCCCCTAGGTATCACTGATAGTGCCTGTAAGAACCAGTTGGTCGTGGTTAGCATACAGTACGGTCCTTTCAATCCATATATCCCGATCAGATCAACGACCATTGGTAAATCGAGAGTCGCTTTAGATCCGATAGCTATGCATACATCTTGGAGATCGAATAGTGACATCACAAGTGTAACTAGGTAAACACATTTACCTAAAACACTTCTAGTACTCTGGCCAGAGATTTATACACTATTATCCCCTCAGATAGCATAGGATATCCACGCATGTATGCGAGCGGTGAATCCTCGAAAACGATGCATCGACTCCTACATGCATCGGGGTCTCACCCAATCCCGACGCCTTATGACCCCAAGTGAGTCGTCAAATGGGTCAAAGTGAGACGCCTATCATGTAGAGTCTCAATGACGTTTCGAGTCGTGAGGACTAATCAGTACAACCAAGACCTCGGACTTATCCACTCGACAAATGGTAACCACTTGGAAAGTCCGAAGGAGGGTAGTTCGATAGATCACCAGGTCACTATCTATCTGCATGCTCAGAACATCACAATGTTCCCTACCAATGAAACATGGTACTTCGCATCGCAGATACTAGTCTCGAACTCGGGCGGCCCTATCCTCATTTTGACGGTCCAATCGACTAGGAACATATTCAGAATACACAGTGACTATTAGATGTGTTTCATGATAGCTGTCATACCCACTATCACATCTAACATACACTTCAGTGTATTCTAGGTCTTTACTCAACGCAATTGTTAATCATTATACACACAATGAAAGTAAAGAACGTCATATAAATAAATGCGAATATCATATATAAAGATTGTCATATACAAGAGTCTATAAACCCACACGCCACAAGTTGGCTAGTTGGGCATCTAATCTAACAGTTAAAGACATGTTCATTTAAAAGACAACCCGATGACTTGAATGATTTGTGGAAACTTATGATGAGGGTATGTGGGATACCGGGCCCGTTGAACTTTTGTTTCCATGTATTACGAGCTTATGGATCCATGTGTTCATGACATGGTGAAGTGGCAGCATAGAGGGTTGACATATAGGGATCCCGAGGTAAGGTCGGGTGAATGACACCGCCGCGTACGTTGGTTTATAGATTGATCAATCGACTATGGTCCACACTTCAGGATACGACTCATACGTTTTTCATGTTATGCTATGTCATGACTTATGTATGTTATATGTTATTTATGATATGCAATGTATGAAGCAACGTTTTAAGTCCATGCATGCATTCACGTTTTAACGTTATTTTATTACAAGTATGTGCTTGCATGCGACCTTATTATTATGTACTTTGTTATGATACAAGATAGAGCATGCTGAGCCTCTAGGATCACTAGGTTTAAATGGTGCAGGTGATGATCCTGCTGAGTTTACCCTGACTGACGGTGAGGGTCTCTGAGCGCCTGTTGCAGCAGTACCCCGTGACAGCCTTTATGTTTCACTTCTATTATGATACGATTTTCAGATGTTGGCTTTAAACATATTCAAATTCAGTACTTCTACTCAGTTGGTTTTAAACTGTATGGATGTTTTAACTATTTTAAATATTTCTGTATTATGTTTAAAGTACTGTTGAGAAAATGATTTAGAAATGTTTTAAAAGTGAACGAGTCATACTTTCAGTTTATGTATTCCGCAAATATTTAAAAAAAAATAAATTCTGAGTCTGTTCGTTTCATGACTGATACTAATCAAGTTATAGCACAAGTTCTCAATAAGAAGAACGTTATTGACAGTAAAGTTACCATGGGTAAGCTTACCCTTATCCACAATGTTACCACTTGAATTATCACCGAAGGTGAACTTAGGTCCACTGCACGTCTTCTGATAACAACTTCGGGTTACCAGTCATGTCCCTTGCACAACCACTGTCCAGGTACCAGGTTGAATTATTCACCCCTGTAATCTGTTGTACCTGCAATCACAAACAATACAGAGTTTGGTACCCTTTGGTTTACTTGGGTCCAGGCTTAATTAATCCCTTCGGGACCCATACTTGGATAATAACAACTCTACCAGTATGTGCATCTAAATACGTGTGTGGTCTGTGTGTGCGTAGTGATCTGAGTTGAGTCGGATGTGCAATATGATTGCCCTGATATCAGGGCTTGCGATACTTTGGCATGTACTGCCTATCCTTCATAAACACCTGCGAGAGCTGTCTTGGCCTTTTCCCACAAGATTTGGGATTACCTCTAGTATGTTCAATATGTTTCTTAAGCCAGCTCTCTTAAGGCTTCTCAGGAGCAGTATACCCCAGCCCGTAGTATCGGCCTTGCCTGATTTGAGGCTTAGCTGTTATCGGTGGCTCCTAAGATTTTGCCTCTTCAGGTTGTACCATGTTGGATTTTACAAAGTTCATTGTATGAAACTTAGTCCTATCCAGCTATGGGTGAGTACTGATTTCTTCTGTACTGATTTCATCACTACCATATCCCAACCCGGATCTGTCACCAGATGTCTTCGTAGCTCCTTGCATTTTTTGAAGTGATGCAGAAGATTTGGTCCAGACATGGTCTCAGCTAAGCGCCGATTCTCATTCATTATTACCTGCGACCTATTCCTCAGTTCATCATTCTCAGTCATCAGCTTACTAATAATAATCTGCAATTCGCTTGAGCTTACAAGCTCAGCTTTAGAAGCATGACTCTCCTTTTTAGCCTAAACTTCATCGAGAACATATCGTTTAGAGCCGTGACAAGGTCCTCACGTGTAAATTCAGTATTGGAAAAGTTGAATACCTCGTCAGTGTCATCGGCCATCAGACACCGAACCTCGTTTTCGCTGTCACTGGATGAGGAAGTCCCTGAGCTGGACTTCTCTGAATCAGTATCTGCCCATGAGCTCTTGTTCTCCTCAGCTACCATGGACTTCTCGCTTCTTTTCTTTCTGTGGAACTTCTTGTCAGGCCTGCTGCGTTCTGGTTGCTTCTTTGCATCCTGCTTGGGCTTCCTGCTGTCCACTATGAAATGTCCAGGCCTACCACAGTTATACCATTTATCATCATCAGAAGAAGTAGAGTTCTTTTTGAAACAATCAAAAGCATTAGGTTTAGAATTATGCTTTCGCATAAATTTCCCAAATTTCTCTACGAAAAGGGCCATGACGTCATTGCTGAGCTCCTCAGCTGATTTGCTTTGTGAGCTCTGATATGAAACTGTCACTACAAGAGATTGTGTTGGCTGTGAGGTGGATGATTCGGATTTTTTTCTTGTTTCCAACACAAACTCGTAGGCCTTCAAGTTTGCAAATATATCATGGAGCTCCAACTTGTTTAGATCCTTAGTTTCCCGCATGGCCATTGTCTTAACGTCCCACTCCTTGGGCAACGCTCTCATAACCTTCAGGGCCAGCTCCCTGTTGTTGTACTCCTTGCCCAATATGGTCAGCTCTATCATTACAGAATTGAACCTCTCATCAAAATCTGTCATTGTTTCTCTGGGTTTCATTCTGATCAGCTCAAACTTCTGCAAGGAATCAGTGAGCTTGTTCTCCTTCGTTTTCTGATTCCCATCATATATCTGAGTAAGCTTCTCCCATATCTCCTTGGCCGTTGTGCATGTCTGGATTTTACTGAACATGTTGTTGTCCAGCATCTTATACAATATATCCTTAGCCACATTATCAAAATTTTCTTTCTTCTTATCCTCGGTGGTCCACTCCATCCTGGGCTTCTCTACCCGCTGAGCTGCACCGGCTGAGATAGATAATGCAGTGTTTGATCTCATAATCTTGATAGGGCCGTCTGTGATGACGAACCACATATCGTCGTCCTGGGCAGCCAAGTGGGCTTGCATCCTTATCCTCCATACATCGTGCTCCTCCATGGAAAACATAGGAATCTAGTTGTGATAGATAGATGTATTTAATAAATGCGAATAACAATATAACTGTTCAGACACTGAGAAACCTGCTCTAATACCACTTGTTGGGATCGAAAAAGGGTTAAAAATAGCTCAGGAGTTCAGAGGGGAGGGGTGAATGAACTCCTTTCGATTTTGTTAAAACTATTTTCGTAAAAAATTGTTTTGCAAGTTCTCGATTTGTCTCTAAGCTGAGTTACCAGCTCGGAGCTTTCTCAGTGTAATCTATTGTCTTGAATAGCAAAGATAATTGTGCAGAAATAACTCGACTCAACAGTGAACAGATAAAGTAAAATTTGAAAGCTGTAAATAAAAGAGATAGGATTTGTTTATGGAAGTTGGGAGATTAAACTCCTACGTCTCCCATTATTCAAAACTGGAAGGATTTCTACTAGAAGATTTGCTTACAACAACTCCTGCTATAACCCAGTCCAACAACCAGCAGCTGTAAGAATTCCTAGCGCCCTTACAACAGAAACAAAATCGCGATCTGTTCTTGAATACAAATTACAACTCTAAGCTTTTTTAGCTTTTCTAGGTCTCAACTCTCTATTTTTGATTTATAAACTAAGATCAATACTACAAAGTAAATCTACGACTTAGAAAATGAATTCTAGGCTTTTTAGAGTAAGGTCGTAGTGAGTAGGATGATTGTTGGGAATCGTAGTTAATCGATTTAATGATTCGTAGTTGTAACTCGTTGTTGTTTTTTTAAGCTTCAGCTCATCATCTATATATACTCTTCTTCTTCAACGGTTAATAAATGGGGCCGGTAGATACACTGCTCTTGTATCAAGGAGAAAGTACTCTCCCATAAATGCATCTTCTGAAGGTTGACCTTTGTCTGCAACACCTTTTTGCTCTTAGCACAAAAATGGAAACTTTCGAATGTCTCATAAAAATCTCTCTGTCCATTTTTCTGAAACTAGTGCGAGACAGTATGAAAATAATATAAAATAAAAAATGGCTCCTTCCTCTATTGGCTTACAACGACTCTATAGTCTGTCGTGAATCAAAAACCTTTTCTGCGCTTGAACAATTTTTTTGCTTTGTTCTGTATCGTTTGACCAGCTCCGGCAAGATTTTCCGTGTTATACCTAGGAGCTGGTTCCTGAGCCGATCCTCTGATTTGCTCTAAGCTTCTACTTCAATTTACTCTGAGCTTTTTTATGTGCTTCTTCTCTAATCTATTCTAAGCTGATCTCTCAGAGATGCTTCCTCAGCTGGTCCCTTACGAAACTTTCTCTGATCTAGTTTGTTTGTTCTGTTCTTCTCTTAACTGATAAACTGATCTGATTAGGTTGAAACTTCGTTCTGATTTGATATCACACTTCTTGCTCTAAGCTGATATATCCGAGTTGATTTACCCGAGCTGGTCCGATACGATGTCTACACTGATCTGTTCTGTCTGTTATGTACATCCCTCAACTGATAAACTCTGCGATTACCCAAACAACTGATCTAACTATCAAATCTGTTCTTCCGAGCTAATTTTTCGTTAACCAGTTTAGCTCCGATCCGAAATCCCTGAGCTGGGTTTCTTAAGGCAATGTTTTTTGTCTACACCAAAACTTAAATACTCCATCAACATCGCATCGCATCCTATCGTATCCATCATACCAAACTGAACTTTTATATATTATGTAATATTTGTCTCGTTTGATAGGATATGATAGGATATAAGTAAAAAGAAATAATATGACTTTAAATGATTGAGTTGGAAAGGGAATAAATTTTGATTTTGATAGATATTATTTGTTGTTTGATTAAATTTGTGATAAATTAAAGTTTTTATCCTTTGTAAAAATTAATAAATATATTAAAAAAAGAAGATGATGAGACATAATATTGTAAATTTTTTCGGGATCGAACAGATCATCCTAATCTGAATCCCAGAGCTGGGCGAGGCAGCATGTGATCTGATAAAATTAAAAAAACGAGCTGCAATAACTCTGGTTCTTGAAGACATTGAGTAACGAGAATTATATAAGATCTGGTATAAAGATCAAGGCGGAAAATATTTGATATACTCTATGAAAATCAAAACTAAGTTTAAAAAACAGTTTGTTAAAAACAGATTTGAAAAGATTAATGCAGAAAGCTATTAGAACCAGCACGCTCGATTTGTTTATGGAAGTTCGGATCTCAATCTCCTACGTATCCACTTCTTCCAAACTGGAAGGCTCTACTAGAAGATTTTGATCTTACGTCAACTGTACAGACCCACCTCAGCTGAGACTTATCCACTGTCCAAAGCTGAGACTCTTAGATTCTTCTCTAGACACTAGCTCGTAGTTGTGTGAACTCCATCTCTTAGAACTTGTTTTATGTATCTATTCAAACACTAAAAACACTAAGTTTTATGTCTTCGTGTCAAGATTCTATTTGTAGATTTGGGGTTTGATTCACTAAACTAATCTATTAAGATTTCAGCCCATATGTGTGAGTGAATCTGTGTGTGAGAAATATATCAATTACAGTGTATAAACTCTCTTGTATCTCACACACTGGGAAGTGCTTCTTCCAAAGCTGATAGGCTCAGCAATTGACTTTTACGATTAAGCTCCTCTAGTCTAATAGTCGACTGGTTTTGTCCTGATATATTTCTTCCCATGGCGACGACTCTTTTTTTCTCTTTCACACTCTCGTCTCTTTGTCGTCATTTCTTTTCTCTCGTTCGTACACTCCTCTGTTGGTGCAACGGTGGATCTGGATCCCACTCCCGAGGCACAACGGAAATTTTAAAAAATTTGATTGCCCAGGAACGGTCATAAACAAAAGAATAAAACATCTAAACATACATATGATGTTTAGAACATTTAACTTTGGCGACTTGGCGCCCAGCTCTGACCAGTCCATAAGGGAAATGGCCCTTCAATGGTTGAACAGTTGATGAACGCCCAATTCGATCCACAACCGGAATCTCAATTCCTTCACTGGTCTGTACTATAAAACTAGTGAAGATTTCACGAACGGAACCTTCATTTCGAACAAATTCCGACGGCAGCGGCGATGGCGGTGGGAAGAGGGCGAGAGTGAGGGGGAGGGGAGCGGTGAGAAAGTTCTCAATACAACTTGGTACAAATGAAAAGCTACCCTTGAACCCCTATTTATAGATATTTCATGGGTTTAAACCAGATTAATGGGCCCAGGTCAGGCCCAGGCTTAGGGAACATTGGTTTCGAGTCCGTCATTGTGCTTTCATTATAATCCTGATCGACGATCAGGTCGTACAGATCTGCACAGTTTCCAAAACTGTACATTATGATGCGAAAACAGTTTTTGGACCACCTAATCCAAAATAGCAGTTAGACCCCTATCAGCTAAAAGGAAAGTCATACTTACCCAGCAAATTTAGGAAGTCATACTTCCATCATTCCTCCTACTGTACTCAACACTTTGAGTACCATTTCCATACTAGAATTGAGAAACCAGTACTTGTGTGACACTTGATGGTTCAGGTATACATCTAGTCATGGGCTCACAACCTTGTGACTCCGAAAACACATTTTCGGACTTACCCATCGGACCATGCTAAAGCGTCTAGCAACATCGCCCCATGATCCCCTAGGTATCACTGATAGTTCCTGAAAGAAACACTTGATAATATTTAGCGCATACTACGGTCCTTTCAGCTCAAATATCCCGATTGAATACACGACCATTGGTAAATCGAGAGTCACTAGAGATTCGATAGCCATGCGTACATCTTGGAGATCAAATAGTTACATCGCATGTGCTACTAGATAAACTCATTTACCTAAAACACATCTAGTACTCTGGTCAGAGATTTGTCACACTATTATATGAATCCTTGACAACGAAGCATCGAATCCTACATGCATCGGGACCTAACCCAATCCGGCCACTTGATGACCCCAACGGAGCCAGTAAACGGGTCAAAGTGAGGCACCTATCATGTAGAGTCTCAATGATGTTTCGAGTAGTAAGTACTAATCTGTACAACCAAGACCTAGGACTTAATCCACTCGAAAAATGATAACCACTTGGAAAGTTCGAAAGAGGGTAGATCGATAGATCACCAGGTCACTATCCATCTGCATGCTCAGAACATCTCTATGTTCCTTACCAATGAAACGTGGTACTTTGCATCGCAGATGCTAGTCTCAAGCTCGGGCGGCCCTCATCTTCTTTTGGAGGACCCAATCGACTAGGAAGAGTTTATAACACACAGTTAATATTAGATGTGTTTCATGATAGCCATCAAATCCACTATCACATCTAACATACACTATAGTGCATTCAAGGTCTTTATCCAAAAATTTGTAATCATAATAATGAAGATAAAGAATAACGTAAATATGCAAATTTCATAAATAAAGATCGTTTTACATAGATTCCATAAGAACCCACATGCCACAAGTTGGCTAGTTGGGCACCTATTCTAACAATCTCCCACTTTCCCTACGCCAACTACTCATGAGACATAGTCCCATTGTTTCGTGATATTTTTCAAACAATGGTCCTAGAAAGGGCTTCGTAAGTGGGTCAGCAATATTGTCTGTAGAGGCGACTCTCTCAACTGCTATGCCACCTCTAGCCATAATATTTCTCGGATTATGTGATATTTTCTCAGTATGTGTTTGGATCTTTGATGAGACCTTGATTCTTTTGCTTGCACAACGGCACCAGTGTTGTCTCGGTACAATGGGATTGGACCAACTCCTTCAGGAATTACACCCAACTCTTGGACTAAATTCCTCATCCAAATCGCCTCTTTAGCAGCAGCTGATGCTACAATGTACTCAGCCTCAGTGGATGAATCCGCGATGGTGTCTTGCTTGGAACTCTTTCAAGAGACAGCACTACCACTGAGTATGAATACAAATCCAGAGGTTGACTTCGAGTCATCCACATCGCATTGGAAGCTAGAATCAATGCAGCCTTCCAATTTCAGTTCACCACCCCCATAGGCCATGAACATATTCTTAGTCCTTCATAAGTACTTAAGAATATCTTTCACAACCTTCCAATGCATTCATCCGGGGTTGGATTGGTAGCGTCTCACGACACTCAGAGCATATGCGACATCCGGTCTGGTCGAGATCATACCATACATAATACTACCTATTGTCGAGTCATACGACACACATGTTATACTCTCTATCTCCTCATCAGTCTTCGGACACATAGAGTAAGATAGAGTGATCCCTTGGCACATAGGTAGGTGCCCTCTCTTAGAATCTTCCATGGAGAATCTCTTAAGTATGGTATCGATGTAGGTTGCTTGGGTGAGTCCGAGCATCATTTTCGATATATCTCTATAGATCTGTATTCCCATAATATAGGATGATTCACCCATGTCCTTCATCGATAATCTACTAGAAAACCATACTTTAGTTGACTGCAATATTCTTACATCATTCCCAATTAATAGAATGTCATAAACATAAAGTACAAGGAATGTCACAGCATTCTTAACTACCTTCTTATACACACATGGCTCCTCGGGATTCTTGATGAAACCAAATTCTTTGATCATTTCATCGAACCCCAGGTTCCAACTTATCGATGCTTTCTTGAGATCATAGATCGATCTCTGAAGTTTTCATACTTTTATTTTCTAGAAACACAGTCTTCACATCCATTTGCCATATCTCATAGTCATACCATGTGGCTATGGCTAGTAGGATTCTAGTCGACTTGAACATTTCAAATGGTGAAAAAGTTTCATCATAGTCAACACCTTGCCTTTGAGTGTAACATTTTACATGCAGTCGCGCCTTGTAGGTCAATATCTTACCATCAGGCCCAAGTTTTCTCTTGTACATCCATTTGCACCCAATGGGAATTATTTCTTCGGGAGCATTTACAAGAGTCCAAACTTGGTTCGAATGCATTGAGTCAATCTCAGAGTGCATTGATTCAAGCCACAAATTGGAATCAACATCGGAAATGGCCTCCTTGAAGGTTCTTGGATCACATCCAACAGTTTGATCATTTGATCCTCTTCAAGCAGGAAACCATATCTAACAGGATCCCTAGGAACCCTTCAGATCTCCTAGGTGTGTCCATATCAAGTATTGGTTCTTGAGGTGTGGGAGATTCACATGGTACTTCAGTTGGTTCTCGAAGTTCTTCGAGTTCTACTATCTTGCATTTTCTATCAAGAAGAAATTCCTTCTCCAAAAAGGTGGCATTTCTAGAAACTAATACTTTAGTTTCACTGGGATAGTAGAAGCAATATCCAATATAATTCTTTGGATGCCCAATGAAGTAGCTTAAGATGGATCTATTATCCAGCTTATCTCCCATTGTCTACTTAAGCAGGACATCCTCAAATCCTCAAGTACGAGGCTTGGGTAGCTTGCCCATCCACATCTCATATGGAGTTTTTGTTGGGGAACCGTGGCGGATCCGGATCCCGTCTCTCGGTGAGGCAGCGGAAGAATAAAATTAGGTCGGGAAACGTTCAATACAATTAAGATCTACTGCAAACTATGAACCATTCATAGGGCGTTTAGTCAGTTACCTTGCTGGCGTCTTGCGCCTGGCTCCAACCGAAATTACAAGAAGACCGGCTCTTCACGGTAGGCGGCTGTAGATTCGTCAATCAGGTCCACGACCGGAAGGGATACTCCTTTGTCAGCCTGCACTAGAAGGCCTGACGAGATCAGCACGGACGGATTCTCCTCGAAAAGTTGGCCGGAACAAATTCCGGCAAGGGGCGGCGGCGGCGGCGTGGCAAGCACGGCGGCGGTGGCGGCGGCTTGTGAGAAGGGGAGAGGGGCGGCCGAGAGCTTTAGGTTTAGGGTTAGTGTGTATCTCATATTATGATTAAGGCCTTAAGTCTAATTAAATAGACTAGTGATAAACTTGGACCGGCCCAACGGGCCCGGGTCCAACGTATGAACATTCGGTTCATACCTATCACCGTGACTTCATCATAACTCCGATCGCCAATCAGATCGGACCGATCGACTCAGTTTCCAAAACTGAACACTATGATCTGAAAAACCATTTTTCAGAACCCCAGTGCAAAATGACCGTTTTGCCCCTCAACAGCGGGAAATCACGATTTGACCCCTGTTGACTTTTAGGAAGTCGCACTCCCCAAAATCCTCCTCAAGTGCTCAACACATTGAGCTTAGTTTCCGTGTGGAATCTCGAATCCAGTACTTGTGTGACCCTCAATGGTTCAGGGATACAGCTAGCCGTGGGCCCACAACTATTATGGCTCCGGAATCACAATTCCGGACTTGCCCATCGGATCATGGTAGGAGCGTCTAGCAACATCGCCCCATGATCCCCTAGGTATCACTGATAGTGCCTGCAAGAACCAGTTGGTCGCGGTTAGCGTACAGTACGGTCCTTTCAATCCATATATCCCGATCAGATCAACGACCATTGGTAAATCGAGGGTCGCTATAGATCCGATAGCTATGCATACATCTTGGAGATCGAATAGTGACATCACGAGTGTAACTAGGTAAACCCATTTACCTAAAACACTTCTAGTACTCTGGCCAGAGATTTATACACTATTATCCCCTCAGATAGCATAGGATATCCACGCATGTATGCGAGCGGTGAATCCTCGACAACGATGCATCGACTCCTACATGCATCGAGGTCTCACCCAATCCCGCCGCCTGATGACCCCAAGTGAGTCGGCAAACGAGTCAAAGTGAGACTCCTATCATGTAGAGTCTCAATGACGTTTCGAGTCGTGAGGACTGATCAGTACAACCAAGACCTCGGACTTATCCACTCGACAAATGGTAACCACTTGGAAAGTCCGAACGAGGGTAGTTCGATAGATCACCAGGTCACTATCTATCTGCATGCTCAGAACATCACAATGCTCCCTACCAATGAAATATGGTACTTCGCATCGCAGATACTAGTCTCAAGCTCGGGCGGCCTTATCCTCATTTTGACGGCCCAATCGACTAGGAACTAATTCAGAATACACAGTGACTATTAGATGTGTTTCATGATAGCCGTCATACCCACTATCACATCTAACATACACTATAGTGAATTCTAGGTCTTACTCAACGCAATTGTTAATCATCATACAACACAATGAAAGTAAATAATGCCATAAATAAATGTGAATATCATATATAAAGATTGTTTCATACAAGAGTCTATGAACCCACACGCCACAAGTTGGCTAGTTGGGCATCTACTCTAACGGTTTTATTCACTGTCTTGGTGTGGACATTGTTCAACAACAATACCACTGTTTTGATCGCATAGCCACAAAACGAGGTAGGAATTTCTGTGAATCTCATCATAGATCAAACCATGTCCATCAATGTTCGATTACGATGCTCAGCTACACCATTGAGTTGTGGTGTGGTCGGAGGGGTCTACTGTGAGAGAATCCCATTCTCCTTAATATTGTCTTGAAATTCGGCACTCAAGTATTCTCCATCTCGATCGGATCGAAATGTTTTAATATTTTTCTCAGTTGATTTTTTACTTCAGCCTTGAACACCTTGAACCATTCAAAGGATTCAGACTTATGCTTCATTAAGTACTAGTACCCATACCTAGAGTAATCATCGGTAAGGTGATGAAGTAGGTGTGGCCGGACTTAGTACCAACGCTAAGGGGGCCGCACATATCAGTATGGATCAAGTCCAATAGGTCTTGATCACGTTCAGACTTGCCTTTGAAGGATAATTTGTTATTTTTTGTAACGTCGGAATTTTTGCTATCTAGAATCGCATGTCTTTGCTTATTTCCTCATATTTACACCATTGTAATTATTTAAATTATTTTATGATAAGTATCTTTTTTTAGAATTTTAGTACAGGTGCTATGAGGTCGGAATGGAGACGGTGGGAACACAAGGTAAATATGAGTTCTTGTTTTACAAATTTATTGTTGAGGTCTTTCCCTAAGCTTTGGGAAATTTCTTAGTAGTGAAATTTTTAAAAGAAAGTCCATTTTCTTAAAAACAGTTTTATCCCCATAAATCTATTCCAATTTTCGAAATTTAAATAAGGGAAGGAGATAAAAATTTTGCTAGCAAACGATTTTCTCAAATCTAAACACCCAATCTCTTCCCTAATTCACTAGGGTTCACGGCCGCTCAACACACACACACACGAGATTCCTCACAAAAAAAGAATAAACCTAGCCCTAGATTCTTTCCCCTGTTAGCGCCGTCCCTTACTTTCGCCCCCTTCCAGTCAGCTTCTTTCTGCAACAAAATTCAGCGGCGTTCCCGAAGTTCTCCACCACTCCCAGCCTCGCGACACCGGTAGTAAGTTCTTCAATTCAAGGCAAGTACAAAATATCCCTTGACTACATCAATCATTCATATACTGTTTACGTGCTTGAGTCTTCGACTTTTATTGATTTGAGATGTTGATTTTCAGGATTTTACGATGTATCTTTCTTTTTAAAAATCATGACGAGGCTGCCTAGAGGGTTAATTGGGAGAAAGAGCCGAGGGTTGTTTCTGTAAACAGGGTATCATAAGTTGTAAGCCTAAAATGTTTCCTTCTTGAGCGTAAGATGATCTCTTGTTTGAGCGTAAGCTGTGGGTAGTAAGTATTCTTCTTCTTTAAGCGTAAACTGTTGTCTCTTTTTGTGACGCCCGAACCCATGGGAATCACGGATTGGGGTAAATAAAAATTTTCGAATAAAAGAAGGGCTGAAAGACAATTTGTTATAAGCTGTATTTCTTATAACTTTAAAAAGAAACGGAAAACACGAAGACAAATCTAACAGACACTCAATTGCGCGCCAACTATTGGAAACATTTGCGGAAAAACAGACTTTATTAAAAATTGCAATTGTGATTTACAACAGCTGATATTCTATATAAATGTACAACTGTTGCAACTGATCTAATACAGTACATTCTAAAACAAAACAACATCAGCTATGACATGGAAAACGCTGGGCTTGGATAAACACACACCACCCAGCAGCTGATTCAAGTTTCACCTTCTGTTCGCTCTCCAGCTGTCGCACCTGCACCATTTTAAAAGCTAATGAGCCTAGGGCTCAGCAAGTAAAACCTGAATAATAACAAGTTCAAATACACAGGTGGACATCTGATCAATACATAAGTTAAAGGAACATCAATGATCAATATCATTTTTTTTCTTAAACATTTCACAAACATTCATTCTTTCTTTCATAAACTTGGAGACAGGGGATAATAGCCCAAATCTCAACATCATTATCATTTTCCCTTAGATTTATGGCTCAGAAACTCTCCTTAGGTCCGTGTTGCACCTGATCAAGTGACTACTGATATCAGCCGTAGCCTTTGGCTTCTTTGCGTTAGGGCAACCGACATATAGACGACTGCTCACCCTTATCTTTATGGGAGGGCAACTGATAGCTGCTCACCTCACCCGTTATGACCGTCTGTTATCTTTGCCATAAATCTTAAAATAAACTTTTGTTCCTTTAACATCTTTCTCTTTAAACTTTCTTTCTTAAAATCCTCGGGTTCCATCATTTAAAACTCTTGCTTCCATTTTAAAATTTTACTGAGTATCGAATTCAGCTTTTGGAAACATATCATTGAAATGAAACCAGTCGTAAAAGAAACCAGTCGCAATGAATAGGAACCAGTCGCAAGACAGGAACCAGTCACAAGAAAATGGAACAGTACTATGAAACAAAACAGATTTCTACTATTCACGGGTTGTGCTAAAAGAAACCAGCTGCAAGGTCTTTTTACTAAAAACAAACGTATTAAATGAAACGACATCGTTGAAGTAGGAAACAGACATAATGACGTAAGAATATCTGCTAACATGAACAGTAACTATCTGTTGACAGCTACAACTTAAGGAAACGACGTCGTTAGCGCATCAACCAGTCGCAAGAAAAGCGCTAACATACGTGAAACCAGACGCAAGGATTTTTGCTAAATAACCAGACGCAAGGAATTTTTGCTAAATAACCAGACGCAAGGAATTGGAACCAGTCGCAATGAATAGTACTTTAGAAGTGAACGGTGTAACTACTGGTTTTTTTTACAAGGAATGCAACTGCTGGAATATTACAATGGAATGCAACTGCTGGAATGAACAGTGCAACTACTGATTTTACGAAAACAACGCAACTGCTGAAATTTGACTTGATATTTGTAACATCAAAACAAGAACTATGCTATCAGCCGTTGCCTATCAAACCAGACTTTATACTGATTCAACTAGCAACTATCGATTACATAATTATCAAATTCTGATATTACAACCACTGGAAGGAAGAACATTCATAAACATTCTTGGATTTAACTCGAATCCTCAGTACTTTAAAACATCATAAACTTTCTGGAAAACATTTGGATGCATCAAAACATCATTTGAACCCATATTTATTTCCTTCTTTCATGCATAAATCATTTTAAACATGATCTTTAAACATACGGTAACATATAGGCAAGGAGACTCAGAAAACATCAATATATGCTTTAAATGGTGAGTCAAGAATCAGCTTTTACTTGCCTTAATGAAGCTTTGCAACAACAACCGATTCCTGCAGAAATCTTCTCCTGAAGCAACACACGAACTTTTCTGGAGAATATTTTGAAAAACACTAAAGATTTTCTTTGCAAATGATAAGGATATTTCTTTAAAAATAGGTTTTTATATGAAAGGGATTAGTGGCAATCTACTTGTGAAATTAAGCATGACACACTTATAAAATTTAGTAAAATTCCCTTCCTCTCATTTTAATTTGTAAAACACCAAACCTTTTTCAAAAGAAATCATTTGTCCTCCTTAAAGATATTTTCAATCCATTTAAAAACTACTCGTGCATCACCCTTGGAGTCATCCACTGAAACCAGCTGCGTCACATCTATTTTTCTGAAATCATTGAAATCAAACATGCATAACATTTCAACATGCCATTTTAAATCTATAAAATGAACAAAATTCATAATGTGGTCCTATGGATTTTTGGGGCGTTACAACTCTGCCCTCCTTATTGAAATTTCATCCTCGAAATTTACGTACCAAATAGATAAGGTTAAAGACTTAGCATATCAGCTTCTGTTTCCCACGTTGCTTCTCGCTCCGACTGGTTAGTCCATTGTACCTTAACCATAGGAATGCTACGGTTTCTTAGCCTTCTAATTTCTCGGAGGAGAATTCTTTCTGGTCGCTCTTCATAACTTAAATCTGGTTCTAATTGGATTGGTTCATGACTTAGCACATGCGAAGGATTGAGAACATTTTTCCTCAAAGATGATACATGAAAAACATTATGTACTGCTGACAGCTGCGGTGGCAGTGCTAATCGATAGGCTAATGTTCCTATCTTCTCCAAAATTTCATATGGTCCAATATACCTTGGACTCAGTTTCCCTTCTTTCCAAAACGCATAACTCCTTTCATTGGAGCTATCTAAAAAATACGTGATCACCTATCTCAAAATTCAGTTCCCTTCTTCGATTATCTGCATAACTTTTCTGTCGACTTTGAGCAGCTTTCATTCTTTCTCTTATTTTTCTAACAGCTGCTGCTGTTTGCTCCACAACATCTGGTCCTAAACCAGCTCTTTCACCAACTTCATCCTAATGAAGTGGTGTCCTACACTTTCGGCCGTAGAGTGCTTCATATGGAGCCATTTGAATCGAAGCTTGGAAACTGTTATTGTAGGCAAACTCTACCAGTGGCAATTTCAAATCCCAACTTTCTGAAAAATCCACAATACAAGCCCTGAGCAAGTCTTCTAAAATCTGAATCACTCTTTCTGATTGTCCATCAGTTTGGGGGTGAAACGCAGTACTGAATGTCAGCTTTGTACCCATAGCTTTATGTAGACTTTTCCAAAATGCTGATGTAAACTTAGAATCTCTATCTGATACAATAGAAACTGGAACACCATGTAGCCTCACTATTTCCTTAACATATAAATCTGCATATCTGCTCACCACATATGTTGTTTTGATTGGTAAGAAATGAGCAGACTTAGTGAGTCTATCAATTATAACCCAGATGGAGTTATATCCTTGAGCAGTCCTTGGTAATCCAGTCACAAAATCCATCGCTATACATTCCCACTTCCATTCTGGAATAGGCAGTGGTTTTAATAATCCAGCCGGTCGCTGATGTTCAGCCTTTACCAGCTGACACGTCAAACATTCAGCTACATATCTAGCAACATCCCTCTTCATTCCTGGCCACCAGTACAACTGCTGGAGGTCCTTATACATTTTTGTACTTCCGGGATGTACTGAGTAAGGAGTCGTATGAGCTTCTTTCAAAAGATCAGCTCTCAAATCATCTACTTGAGGTACCCAGATTCTGCCCATAAACATAACAGTTCCATCTTCTGAAAAATAGAGGCTGCTGCCTCTTTCTTTATCTTGTTCAACCCATTTCTGCAACTGTTCATCTTGCGGCTGACCTTCTCGAATTTGGTCTATCAAATTTGATCTTATTGAGAGGTTTGCTAAAATCATATTACTGCTGCTGCTGGACAGTATCTCGAGTCCAAAACTTTCAATATCAGCTACCAACGGCTTCTGGACAGTCAGCTGAGCTAATCCAACAGATTTCCTACTTAGAGCATCAGCTACCACATTTGCTTTTCCTAGGTGATTGCTGATCGTACAGTCTTAATCTTTAACCAGCTCCAACCATCGCCTCTGCCTCATATTAAATTCTTTCTAGGTAAAGAAGTATTTCAAACTGTTGTGATCTCTAAATATCTCACACTTCTCCCTATATAGATAATGTCTCCATATCTTAAGGGCAAAGACAACAGCTGCCAGTTCCAAATCATGCGTTGGGTAATTCTTCTCGTGATCCTTCAGCTGCCTAGAAGCATAGGAAATGACTACGATCTTGCATCAATACAGCTCCTAGTCCCAACTTTGATGCATCTGTATAAATTACAAATTTTCCTTGATCAGTTGGCATCGTCAACACATGTGCTTCAATCAATGCTTGCTTTAGCTTGTCAAAAATGTTTTGACATTCAACTGTCCAGTTATACTTCACCTATTTCCTTGTTAACGTAGTCAAGGGAACAGCTATCTTAGAGAATCCTTGGATAAATCGCCTATAATATCCAGCTAAACCCAAGAAACTCCTTATCTCTGCAACATTCTTTGGTACTGGCCAGTCGCGAAAAGCTTCTACCTTAGCTGGGTCGACTTATATTCCATCCTTAGAAATTATATGACCTAAGAATGATACTTTCTCCAACCAAAACTCGCATTTTCTGAATTTAGACAAACAACTGCTTATCTTTCAAAATCTGGAGAACTGTCCTTAAATGTTGGACATGCTCATATCTGGTCTTAGAATAGACTAAGATATCATCAATGAATACAACTACAAACTGGTCCAAAAATGGTTGGAAGACCCTATTCATTAAATCCATAAAAGCTGATGGAGCATTCGTAAGTCCAAAGGGCATAACTAAGACTCGTAGTGGCCATACCTAGTTCTAAAGGCTTTTTTATACACATCAGTTGCCTTAATTATCAGTTGGTGGTATCCAGATCTCAAATAGATCTTAGAAAATACTGCTGACCCTTTCAACTGGTCAAACAGATCTTCTATCCTAGGTAAGGGATACTTATTCTTAATCGTCAATTATTCAACTCTCGATAATCTATACATAACCTCATACTCCCATCCTTTTTCTTAACAAATAAAACAGGGTCTCCCCAAGGGGAAGTACTTGGTCTAATAAACCCCTTCTCCAACAGATCTTGTATTTGTTCTTTCAGTTCTTTCATTTCTGGTGGAGCTAATCGGTAAGGTGGTCTACATACTGGAGCAGCTCCTGGAATTAGATCAATCGAAAATTCCAGCTCTCTATCTGGTGGCAGTCCCTGGATATCTTCTGGAAAAACCTCAGGGAATTCATTTACTACCTCTACGGCTGATAGCTGGGGTCTATCAGTCGCTGCTAAGGATGATATAATTCGAGGAACTCTATTAACATGTTTGGCTAAGAACTGAAATGAATCTTTCCCTGGTGGGTTGACAGCTACTGAGCGTAGTTTAAAGTCAATTACTACCCCATACTTAGTTAGCCAATCTATTCCCAAAATCATATCAAATTCTGGCATCGGCAATACAATTAAATCAGCAGTAATCTGATGCCCTTGAAGTTTAAGTTCTAAACTCCTAAACAGTTCGTGCGATACCAGCTTCTCTCCTGATGGTACCGATACACAATAGCCTATCAATACTTGCTCTGGCTGGATGAGCAATTTCTTAACAAACTCGGCAGAAATGAATGAATGTGTAGCTCATGAATCTATTAAAGCCATTGAAGGCAATCCAGCTATAAAAATTTCACCTGTGAGTACTGTCGAGTCTGGATTTGCTTGTTCAGCTTTCGTTACGTAGGCTCTGCTAGTCACCAGCTGCTTGGACTTTGGACAATATTTCAAAATATGTCCGGGCATTCCACATTTATAGCAGACGTTTTGTCCAAGTCTGCATTGTCCCAGATGATTCTTGTGGCACTTAGGACATTCTGATCTATTATTACTAGCAGGAACAGAGCTAATAGGTTGGATCGGTAGAGGATTTTGCTCCAGAGGCCTCTGCTGGTTCTTGTTTTGCTTCTTGAACGGCCTCTGGTCCTTATGCTGAAAGGCTTGTCATTTCTGCTGCCTTTCCTCATCAAAATATTTCCAATCTCTTTCGATTTGCAGGGCTCTATCCACTGCTTCCCTGTATGTCCTGGGCACCGATAGCCTAACATTCATTTTGAACATAGGCTTCAATCCTTCCACGAAGTGACTCAGTTTCTCTTCTGGGTCACTTCCTATCAATGACACAAAATATCACCCTCTTTCGAACTTCCGCACATATTCCTGTACGGTTAAACTTCCTTGTTTGAAGGTCAAAAATTCCCTCTTCAATTCAGACCTCTTTCCAGCCGTTAAATATTGCTCAAAGAATACTTGTTTGAAATCTGCCCAAGTAAGATTCAACAAATCCACAGACAATTTGGCTCCCTCCCACCAAATCATCGCATCCTCTCTCAGCATATAGATAGCGCATCTGGGCCTATCTAAATCAGACATTTGAAGGTACTCAAAAATAACCTCCATGGATTTGATCCAGCTTTCAGCAACTAGTGGATCAGTAGTACCACTGAATTCCTTAGGTTTCTGTCGTCTGAACTTCTCTTGGGGATCATCATTTCTTGGTCCCCTGCTGTTGCTTGATTGGCCATTTCCTCTATTGTTTTGTTCTTACTAGCAGCCTTAATAGTTGTGTGATATTAGCATTATTATCACTATCAGTTTCTTCTAGTGGAATACTTCGTCTAGTTCTTCCTCTCCTGATATCTTATATTCTATAGCCCGTAATCCACCACATACATATATCAGAACATGCTAAATAAATAAACCCCTTCTCCAACAGATCTTGTATTTGTTTCTTTCAGTTTCTTTCATTTTCTGGGTGGAGCTAATCGGGTAAGGTGGTCTACATACTGGAGCAGCTCCTGGAATTAGATCAATCGAAAATTCCAGCTCTCTATCTGGTGGCAGTCCCTGGATATCTTCTGGAAAAACCTCAGGGAATTCATTTACTACCTCTACGGCTGATAGCTGGGGTCTATCAGTCGCTGCTAAGGATGATATAATTCGAGGAATTCTATTAACATGTTTGGCTAAAAACTGAAATGAATCTTTCCCTGGTGGGTTGACAGCTACTGCTCGTAGTTTAAAGTCAATTACTATCCCATACTTAGTTAGCCAATCTATTCCCAAAATCATATCAAATTCTGGCATCGGCAATACAATTAAATCAGCAGTAATCTGATGCCCTTGAAGTTTAAGTTCTAAACTCCTAAACAGTTCGTGCGATACCAGCTTCTCTCCTGATGGTACCGATACACAATAGCCTATCAATACTTGCTCTGGCTGGATGGGCAATTTCTTAACAAACTTGGTAGCAAAGAATGAATGTGTAGCTCTTGAATCTATTAAAGCCATAGAAGGCAATCCAGCTATCAAAATTTCACCTGTGACTACTACCGAGTCTGGATTGGCTTGTTCAACTGTCATTACGTAGGCTCTGCTAGTCACCAGCTGCTTGGACTTTGGACAATATTTCAAAATATGTCCGGGCATTCCACATTTATAGCAGACGTTTTGTCCAAGTCTGCATTGTCCCAGATGATTCTTGTGGCACTTAGGACATTCTGATCTATTATTACTAGCAGGAACAGAGCTAATAGGTTGGATCGGTAG
>KV001959.1:220485-233413 GCA_001598015.1 Dorcoceras hygrometricum | reverse complement strand
GCTCAACACATTGAGCTCAGTTTCCGTGCGGGAATCATGAATCCAGTACTTGTGTGACTCTCAATGGTTCAGGGATACAGCTAGTCGTGGGCCCACAACCATTGTGACTCCGAAAACACAATTTCGGACTTGCCCAACGGATCATGGTAAAGCGCCTAGCAACATCGCGCCATGATCCCATAGTTATCACTGATAGTGCCAGTCGCACTCCCTAAAATCCTCCTCCTATGCTCAACGCATTGAGCTCAGTTTCCGTGCGGGAATCATGAATCCAGTACTTGTGTGACTCTCAATGGTTCAGGGATACAGCTAGTCGTGGGCCCACAACCATTGTGACTCCGAAAACACAATTTCGGACTTGCCCATCGGATCATGGTAAAGCGCCTAGCAACATCGCGCCATGATCCCATAGTTATCACTGATAGTGCCTGCAAAAACCAGTTGGTCGTGGTTAGCGTACAGTACGGTCCTTTCTACACATATATCCCGATCAGATCAATGACCATTGGTAAATCGAGAGTCGCTAAAGATCCAATAGCTATGCATACATCTTGGAGATCAAATAGTGAAATCGCGAGTGTAACTAGGTAAACCCATTTACCTAAAACACATCCAGTACTCTGGCCAGAGATTTATACACTATTATCCCCTCAGATAGCATAGGATATCCACGAATGAAAGCGAGTGGTGAATCATCGACAACGAAGCATCGACTCCTACATGCATCGGGATCTCACCCAATCCCGCCGCCTAATGACCCCAAGTGAGTCGGCAAACGGGTCAAAGTGAGACGCCTATCATGTAGAGTCTCAATGACGTTTCGATTAGTGAGGACTAATCAGTACAACCAAGACCTCGGACTTATCCACTCGACAAATGGTAACCATTTGGAAAGTCCGAACGAGGGTAGTTCGATAGATCACCAGGTCACTATCCATCTGCATGCTCAGAACATCACAATGTTCCCTACCAATGAAACACATCGCAGATGCTAGTCTCAAGCTCGGGCGGCCTTATCCTCATTTTGACGGCCCAATCGACTAGGAACGAATTCAGAATGCACAGTGACTATTAGATGTGTTTCATGATAGCCATCATATCCACTATCACATCTAAATACACTATGGTGCATTCTAGGTCTTTATCCAACACAATTGTTAACATCATATAACATAATGAAAATAAATAATGCCATAAATAAATGCGTATTTCATAAAATAAAGATTGTCATATACAAAAGTCTATAAAACCCACACGCCACAAGTTGGCTAGTTGGGCATCTACTCTAACATGTTGAGGTTTCGAAGCCAGTCTTGGTAGTTCAGACCGGTGAACTTGTTGCTATCCAGTATAGCAGCGAGTGGGTTTTTGATCGAAGACATTTTGTAAGCAGTTATACTGAAAAAAAAACAGACATGCATTACTAACTATATATGAAAAACGCTAAGACATAAAACAAGGTCATTTAGTTTTATGAATTACCCTCCCACTATTTTAAACGTTTTCACCACCCTCGAATGAAATCGGGAAAGCAAGTTTCCTTAGTGGATACACAGAGTCCAATCGAGCGATCATGGTCCCGAATAATATCATCCAACCATGACCCCCGTAAGGTAGAGTTCAATTGCAACCGGTGCAACCTCCATGTATTTTACCTCACGTCCAGTAAGGGCCCAATAATATGACGCCGTTTACCATCACGTGTCAAGATGACCCATCAACGTCGAGTCGTGAAGGACGGTCCCCTTAACGTCCCCAATAATATGAGCCAACGTTAAAGGGAGTTCCAACCGACTCACAACAATTGTCAATGGCGTGGACAGCTTTCCGGCATACATGACCCCCTTAATAATATGAGCCGGGCCAGGTATGCGGGTAGCATCGACGTACATCCATTGTTGATGGAAGGTAGGGATAATTTAAACAGATTTAAATTCCCTTAGTTTATCGAATAAACTCTTGATATTAGTTTTAAATCGTATTTAAAACGAGGGATTTTATTTTTGAAAATTTGGTCTCATGCAATTTTAAATAAAAATTTAAAACATGCGGATTCAACTAACATATATCAAATATAAATAACTTTGGGATGATCGATCGCGAGAGCTATGCGGTCCATGGTTGCCAGCCACGGACCTGGGTCCAGTCCTAGGTGAAATGCAATATGCAATGCAATCCTATTACAATTGCTTCCGGTTTTACAGATCTTCGGTCTTCAATATCTTTGATCGTCATGTCCACCGTCTTCACATTGTCCTCCCACTAAATCTAGTAATTTACATTTAATTTTCCATGACAAGTAAGGGATACAATTCTCAAGGGGTGGGAACGGGCCACAACCAGACCCACTTTAATGATAATCAACAATATATTACAAACGAAATCGCAAAACCTAAAGCATACACCTAACATGTTGGGCACGGCTCTCGATCATCCCAAACATGAAATCAATCTAATTAACTTGCATAAATTTAAATAATCAAATTATTTATCCACAAAATCATATTTTAATTACAAAATCGCATTTTATAATAAAATCGCATTTTGTCGATAAAATCATATTTTAATCAACAAAATCATATTTTAATTATAAAATCATATTTCATAATCGAAATCATATTTTTCAATTTTAATTGCATCATATTGGGCTTAAAACGATTTTAGGCCGAAAATCTCAAAAATTTCAAAATCGACCAAAATTGGCCCAATATTGAATATCGGCCCAAAAATTTCATGGGCTGCCCGGGACAGGCCCGAACAATACCTAGAAG
The DNA here is from genome assembly GCA_001598015.1 of Dorcoceras hygrometricum. Taxonomy (NCBI): domain Eukaryota; kingdom Viridiplantae; phylum Streptophyta; class Magnoliopsida; order Lamiales; family Gesneriaceae; genus Dorcoceras; species Dorcoceras hygrometricum. Next base: position 230,642 of record KV001959.1, on the reverse strand, counting down.
AAATTAGCCGTCGCAACACTACCGGGAGACACGCCGGATGGAGGCCGCCGGCAACGCACAGCGTGCGGCAGCAGGCCGCAGCGCCGCGCCAATCGCGGCGCACAGCCGTGCGCCTGCTGCACCAACCATCACGCATCCATGCGCGAAGGCGGCGCCCATCTCTCGGCCACCATGCGCGGCCAGCGCTCAGCGAAGTGCGCGCGGTTGCTGGCCACGGCCGACCACCATGCGCGGCCAGCGCGCACGGTGTCGCGTGCGCTATTGCGCGTGCGATGGGCCGCAGCGCGCGGAGGCCGCCGGCCGGTCGTAAAAAAAAACTTTTTTTGTTGTTTTGATTTTAAAACTCGAGATCTGATGCAATATGGCACAATGTATTGAAGGATCCGAGCCTGAGCTCTGATACCACTGTTGGCATACAATGGCGGATCCGGATCCCGTTTCCCGGGGGCACAGTGGAAATCAAAAGTTGCCCCGAGAAACGTTCAATACATTCAAAAATCAATAAACATTCATAGGGCGTTTATCGAATTGCTACCTTGCTGGCGTCTAGGCACCTGGTTACGACCAGTCTAGCGCCAGAGATTTATACACTATTATCCCCTCAGATAGCATAGGATATCCACGCATGAAAGCGAGCGGTGAATCCTCGACAACGAAGCATCGACTCCTACATGCATCGGGATCTCACCCAATCCCGCCGCCTAATGACCCCAAGTGAGTCGGCAAACAGGTCAAAGTGAGACGCCTATCATGTAGAGTCTCAATGACGTTTCGATTAGTGAGGACTAATCAGTACAACCAAGACCTCGGACTTATCCACTCGACAAATGGTAACCACTTGGAAAGTCCGAACGAGGGTAGTTCGATAGATCACCAGGTCACTCTCCATCTGCATGCTCAGAACATCACAATGTTCCCTACCAATGAAACATGGTACTTCACATCGCAGATGCTAGTCTCAAGCTCGGGCGGCCTTATCCTCATTTTGACGGCCCAATCGACTAGGAACGATTCAGAATGCACAGTGACTATTAGATGTGTTTCATGATAGCCATCATATCCACTATCACATCTAACATACACTATGGTGCATTCTAGGTCTTTATCCAACACAATTGTTAAACCAATGAAACATGGTACTTCACATCGCAGATGCTAGTCTCAAGCTCGGGCGGCCTTATCCTCATTTTGACGGCCCAATCGACTAGGAACGATTCAGAATGCACAGTGACTATTAGATGTGTTTCATGATAGCCATCATATCCACTATCACATCTAACATACACTATGGTGCATTCTAGGTCTTTATCCAACACAATTGTTAACATCATATAACATAATGAAAATAAAGAATGCCATAAATAAATGCGTATTTCATAAATAAAGATTGTCATATACAAGATTCTATAAAACCCACACGCCACAAGTTGGCTAGTTGGGCATCTACTCTAACACAGTGCTATGAAACAAAACAGATTTCTACTGTTCACGGGTTGTGCTAAAAGAAATAAGCTGCAAGGTCTCTTTACTAAAAACAAACGTATTAAATAAAAGGACATCGTTGAATAGGAACAGACATAATGACGTAAGAATATCTGCTAACATGAACAGTAACTATCTGTTGTCAGCTACAACTTAAGGAAACGACATCGTTAGCGCATCAACCAGTCGCAAGAAAAGCGCTAACATACGTGAAACCAGACGCAAGGATTTTTGCTAAATAACCAGACGCAAGGAATTTTTGCTAAATAACCAGATGCAAGGAATTGGAACCAGTAGCAATGAATAGTATCAGTCGCAATGAATAGTACTTTAGAAGTGAACGGTGTAACTACTGGTTTTTTTTTACAAGAATGCAACTGCTGGAATATTACAATGGAATGCAACTGCTGGAATGAACAGTGCAACTACTGATTTTACGAAAACAACGCAACTGCTGAAATTTGACTTGATATTTGTAACATCAAAACAACAACTATGCTATCATCCGTTGCCTATCAAACCAGACTTTATACTGATTCAACTAGCAACTACAGATTACATAATTATCAAATTCTGATATTACAACCATTGGAAGGAAGAACATTCATAAACATTCTTGGATTAAACTCGAATTCTCAGTACTTTAAAACATCATAAACTTTCTGGAAAACATTTGGAAGCATCAAAACATCATTTGCACCCATATTTCTTTCCTTCTTTCATGCATAAATCATTTTAAACATGAACTTTAAACATACGGTAACATATAGGCAAGGAGACTCAAAAAACATCAATATATGCTTTAAATGGTGAGTCAAGAATCAGCTTTTACTTGCCTTAATGAAGCTTTGCAACAGCAACCGATTCCTGCAGAAATATTCTCCTTAAGCAACACACGAACTTTTCTGGAGAATATTTTGAAGGACACTAAAGATTTTCTTTGCAAATGATAAGGATCTTGCTTTCAAAACAGGTTTTTATATGAAAGGGATTAGTGGCAAGCTACTTGTGAAGGCAAATGATAAGGATCTTGCTTTCAAAACAGGTTTTTATATGAAAGGGATTAGTGGCAAGCTACTTGTGAAATTAAGCATGACACACTTATAAAATTTAGTAAAATTCCCTTCCTCTCATTTTAATTTGTAAAACACCAAATCTTTTTCAAAATAAATCATTTGTCCTCCTTAAAGATATTTTCAATCTATTTAAAAACTGCTCGTGCATCACCCTTGGAGTCATCCACTGAAACCAGCTGCGTCACATCTATTTTCTGAAATCATTGAAATCAGACATGCATAACATTTCAACATGCCATTTTAAATCTATAAAATGAACAAAATGCATAATGTGGTCCTATGGATTTTTGGGGCGTTACACTTTTGAGCCTAAACCGCTCTCTTTTCTTTAGCCTAAGCTGTTTGACCGTCCTAAGTCGGGTTGACTCTTGTACGCTGTTTGACCCCGTGAGCCGTTGGTCGTCCTAAGCCGTTTGACCGTTACAAGCTGTTTGACCGTCCTAAGCTGTTTGACCATCCTAAGCTATTTGACCGTTCCAAGACATTTTGAATAACCTAAGCTGAGATGACCCTCGTAAGCTGTAGTGGGTACCGTAAGCTGTGGTGGGCACCGTAAGTTGAGTAGAGAACCCTGAGCTGTTCTAGGTGCAAGACGATCTACGTAATCTGAACTGATTGAGCGCTCTGAGCTGTTTTCAATGCACGATCTGATCTAAAGCCCCGAGTTGGCTTGGGCGGACGAGCTGAACTGTGTGCTTTAAAAACTAATCGAGCTCTCTGAGTTGTTTCTGTGCGTGATCTGGAGCGAAGCCCGAGCTGATCTGGGTTGTCGCGCAGACCTGAGTAGTGCGAGCTGAGAGGGAAGTTCGCAATTTGGCCGCCCAAGCTGGGCTATTTAGTCGTGAGCTGGACCGCGTGGTATATTGTCCAGATTATCATAATCTGAACCCTGCGTTTTGAGTTCTAGGGGAAGCCTGCTGTCATGAGAGAATATAAAATGATGAGTTTTAAGATAACTTATGATGTTTGAGCAGCCTTGAGACTTTTTATGTATACTACAGTTTACGTAATTTTTTAAGGAAAAGAAAAGTTTTACTTTTGAGGCATGAGGTTTGAGATTTGAATTTGAGGCAGAAAATTGAGTAAAAGAGGAAAATAATTTTGAATGATGTGACTTGATTGTGGTTGTTCTATGAGGACTATGAGGTCGAGAGACGTCTCGGGAGCCATATCAAACTACGAGGTATGGGAATCGGGAGATGTTTCATTTATCCATGCCAAAAATGATGCTAACGGACTTCGGACAAGCACCGAGATGCCTTACATATGACGGTTATGGATTCCAGACGAGCACTGGGATGCCATAACAGCCTAGTACTATGGTTTTTATTTTAGCTTGATCAAGTGACATGAGAATGAGGGTCCACAGTTGAGAAACGGAATTCACTAGAAAAAGTATTTTTATTTATGAGTTACTTCCTCTACATGAGCTTTAAGGAAAAATTTTTTAAGTTGTTGTTTTCTTATGCACTTAAGTTGAGAAAATTATTCGAGTACATATCTTTTAGTGCATGTTCTTGTATTACGTAGTATTTGTTATTCTCCATTTTGTGCTTGTTGAAAAGAAAGTAGCATTTTTATTAGTTGACTAGCACTTTATTTAGTTATTAACAACTCTTTTCAATTAATTAACACTTTAGTTAGTACACTAAAATTTTATACACTAATTTACAAAAAAAAAAAGAAAAGAAAAGCCTTCCCTTAAACCTAGAAACAGACGTCCCCTCCCTCCTTCACTTACACACACAATCATTTTTCAAACAAAAAAAAAAGAAGGAGAAGGAACCCTAGCCCCCTCTCAAAGCCGCCCCCCGTCTTGCCTTACCTCACATCCTCTTCTTCTCCATTGATTCTCAACCTTTTCAAAGCAATTTCAGAACCAAATCCTGGTATTCTCCCTCCCCTTAAAGGCTGGAAATAATTGTTGTAAGTTCTTCATGTTTAAACTGTCTTAGATGTTAGTTTTCTTATAATATGACTTGATGCTTATTGATATTTTGATGTAGTACGTTTACGTCATGAGATCTATATATGTATATCATCCAAGTAGAGGCATGTCAATTTTAAGTAGCGAAAAATTGGTTGTTATACCCCTAGATGCCTCGCAGATGCCAGATCACCCCACCACCGCCACCACCGCCGAGTACCACCGAACAGATCTTGGAGGGACTTGCACAAGTCCTGAGGAAAAATTCTATAACATCATAGGCAGGAAGGACGGAGCTGCCTACGAGAAGTTTAGGAAGCTAGGACCCCCTGAGTTCACAGGCTCCACTGATCCGTTCTCTGCTGAGGAGTGGGTCAGGTCTCTAGAGACCATTTTCCATTACATGGGACTGTCGGATGCGGCCAGGGTTAGCTGTGCTATTTTTCAGCTGAAGGAGGATGCTGCTCTATGGTGGGAAGGAGCAGAGAAAACCATTGACATGGACACACTGGACTGGGCTGGATTCAAGAAGCTCTTCTATGACAAGTACTTTACCCCAGACGTTCAAACTAAGCTAAAGATGGAGTTTAGGAATCTCCGACAGGGAGACATGACTGTGGCTGAGTATGTCAAGAAGTTCGATAGAGGTTGTCACTTCTCGCCTCTCATAGCCAACGATCCTACAGAGAAACTACAGCACTTCTTGGATGATTTGAGCCCCTCCATCCGTACAGATATACTGATGGCGGATCCGGCCGACTACGCCGCCGCTTGAAGAGGGCCTTCAGGTCAGAGAAGACGTTGAAGGACATAAGAATGGAGGCGCAGAGGAAAAGGACATTTCAGCCTCAGCCCCAGGAGCACACGCAGGCCAAGAGGCCATTTTCAGAACAGCCGAGTCAGCAGCTAGGCCAAGGAGCACCGAGTACAGCGGCAAAGTCTGCTACAGCTGGAAAACCGCAGAACCATCAAGCTCCTATCAGGCCGGTGCTCTAAATCAGATATTAATACTCAACTAATCACAATTACGCGGAAGCATAATGGGCTAAAAATTTTCGTTTTGTCCTGAATTGAAAATATCATTCAAAATACATTCATACTCAAAGTATATTTTTTACAACAAAACAGTACCAGAAATGCATACAACAACTCACCGAATACAAATATCAAGTACAGTATATATATATATATATATATATGTACTGATTGTGTTATATATAACTGGGACTCAAAATGGGACTCTACCAGCCGACTCACCACTCGGTCCCGCTGGATTATCTGAAGAACCTGCAAAGGCCAAACACAGGACCAAAGCATCCCCAAAAATAGGGAAATAAAATGAGGCCAAACCTCAGTACGAAGAGAACTCAAATAACAGCAATCAGATAAGACATGCAATATTTCAAGTTGTGCAATGTATGAAGGGTAACCAAGAATTATCGGTAAACAAAGCACAACGACTCAGCTGGGCAATCAAATCTCAATAAATCATTGGAATCCAGATCACAAAGACTCAGCTGGCAATCATGACTCAGTGAAAGCATAGGATTCTCAAGCACGGCAGCTCAGCCGGAAAATCACGACTCAGTGATTATCGATTCAAAAAGGAACAGGGTCAATATGTTGTGCGTGAATGCAAGACAGAATCATGCTCACAAACCATGCATAAAAATCAAACACAAGCAAACCAGTTAGTCATCCAGAACAGCAGGGCTAAGAAAATTCAGCTTACAGCCAGCACACAATCACACATCAGTTAATTCAAGCTAGACATATTTGCATGCTTATATCAAAGCTGTTAAATCAAGCTCAATACGTACCTTAGCTTTTGAGATACAATTACCACATCACAGCTTACGACACAAAGGCAGAACACGCTTCCCAGCTCCGCTCAAGTCTCCGCTGAGAAATCAAAGCAAAAACCACAAGAGATGATCTAATCTCCCAAGATAGCTACGAAAATCAGATCTACTCAAGCTTAACCAGCTTGCAGCCTAAAACCTAACAACTCGGGTCAACTACATCTAGCTAACAGGGCACTACTCAGCTCAAGACAAATGCTAGGAACAGAAACTACAGCTAGCAGAACATGGTTACATAACCGAAGCTCAACTTTGCCGGAAAATAGCAAAACACAGCTCATGCAGCTTCTCAGCTAGAATCTCTATCCGGTCTCCTTCGACTCCAAATTGGTACAAGAACGTTGATCTCGAAGAGGGGTTTACAATCGAGGTACCCTAACTCAAATCTGAGCAGCCAATATCTGGAAATCGAAAGAAGTAGTTATCGGGTGAACAGTAGTCACGAGGGTTTGAAGATAAAAGTGTCGGGAGAATATAAGGTATGTGAGTCATAAAAATGACTTGGTGTTGGTCAAAACTTATTTATATACTCCCGATCAAAGCTTCAGTAAAGTCAAACCAGCTCGAACTTTACTACTGTACCTCTCAGGCACACAAACCAGCTCAGGGAGGATACGCATGTAACGCCCAGAAAATCCCTAAGTCCACATATTATTTTATTTTTCTTCGAAGGGTCAATCTACGATTTTCGCATCCTCAGCACATTATTTTGCATCTGTGATGAATTTCAGATTTCAGTTTAGGATCGCGGTTCAAGAGTATTCTGGATGGAATTAACCCAAGCACGATTTGAGTTTTTAAAATGTTTTAAAATAATTTGTTTTAAATGATTTATATTAAAGAATTATTTTCTTTTAAATATATAATATTGAGTATGGGAAATAGTTTTCAATAGAAATGATTTCACGTACAAACGTCCATACCTCTTTTCACCTACTACTTCCATTATTGGAGCTCTCTTAAATTACGGTGAAGTAATTCATTTGAACAAACAAGAAAACACATAATTTTGTAAGTGCATCGTCGGTGATCGTGGGGAATTCCAGCCAGGATGTTCTGTTCAGCCTCTATTCGTTTCAGGCAAGTACTTTCTTTTCTTTGACGTATCCCTGGAAGCATAATATGTTCCTTTCAGCTTGTGTGCTTTAAATGTGCAGTTTCTCCAAGCTTATAGTTTCTGTTTAAAAGTGCTGGTTTTATTAAAGGTATGAGTTTTCGATAATGTTCGATTTTCAAGTGATAGATTTTTCAGAAGCTGATGTTGTTTCTTCAAAACAGCTGGGATGTACAAGTATGGCTTCAAGTAGAATTCCAAGTGAAACAGTAAGTATGTCGTGCTGGATAAGCTTAGGATTGAGGTTCTCAGATGACAGGTAGAGCTGGTCTGGCTAGAGCTCTGTTCTGAGTTGGTAAGTTCAGCTTGTTTGTTCGAATTTCTCCCAACTGCTTTCAGCTCCGTGCTGGGCGGTTAAGGATGAGATTATGAGTTGATAAGCTGAGCTGGTTCAATTAGAGCGTTGTTCTGGTTTGGTAAGCTTAGCCAGTCTACCCTAACTTCTCCCAGTTGGTTTCAGCACCCAGTTGATGTTCTAGCCAGTGAGAGATGAGGTTCTGAGCTGATGGGCAGAGCTGGTCGGATAGAAACTTGGTTCCAATCTGACTAGCTTAGCTAATTGGTTCGAACTTCTCCAAGTTGTTCTTAGTATTCTGTTGATATTCTACTCTTTTAGGATCATTTCCATCATTTCAGATTCCAGTGCATTGTAAAGATGAAGGTTCTTCTCTTAGTGAATGGTAAAGTTTGGACTTGATGCCATGTAATCGGTGATGCTGGTTAAATCGGGACTTGCTTCTGGTTTGATAGGCAGCACTGGTAGCGTTGGTAGTCGTTCAGATGTTACAGCACTAGTTCCTTAGTCAGACTTCTATTTCTTATGTTAACAATTAAATTCCATGCAGCAGCTGTTTTACCTATTTATGCGTTGACAGCTGAGTTGACCAAGTTGCAGCTGTTTCTAACATCTGAATTCCTGTTTGCGCAGCGTTTCCAAAGTCGCAGATGTTTACCTGTGTTTCATCAACAGCTGAATTCCCTGTAGCCATCTGCTGATTGTTCAACTGTTACTCCGTTGACATCTGATTGTCCCAACAGCTGAATTTCCTGTAGCCATCTGCTGTTGTCCAACCTAATTTCATCGACATCTGAATTAGTCACTCCAATTGTGTCGACATCAGAAATAACCTTATCCAGTTACATTATCGCCTGAGTTGACCAGCGAAAACTGTTTTCTTCGCGAAATCTGTTTCGTAAGAGAAATCTGTTTTCTTCGCAAAATCTATTTTCTTCACGAAATCTGTTTTCTTCGCGAAATATGTTTCTTCACGAAATCTGTTTTCTTCGCGAAATCTGTTTTTTTTGCGAAATCTGTTTCATAAGCGAAATCTGTTTTCTTAAGCGTAAGCTGTTTCACACCTATAGGCTATTTTCTTCTGCCAGAAATGTTTTTATGCCCCAAAGCTGTTGTATTCTTTGAGCTACTTTACGTTCGTATTCTGTTTTCTACTCCGAGCTGTTTTACGTTCGTAAGATATTTTCTAACCTGAGCTGGTTTCCGTTACCAATCAGCTCTCAGCCCAGCTGTACTCCCAGTAACTTTTTTTAAATGAAAAAGAAAATTTTGAAGCAGCAGACCATTTGTGTTTTAAGTGATTTGTTTCAGATGTCCAGTTTAAAGGAAGTTGATTCTAAATGTTTAAACTGAATGAAGTTGTGGTATAAGATCCCAGACGGTCAGTAACGGGAGGGTGAGGACTATGGTCGACGGACCGGTGTCCCCCTCCAAATATGGGAGTGTGGATGTCAGTCGACGTACTGGGGTGCCCCTCCATATGGATAAGGGCGTCGATATCGCCAGAAATTCTGTACAGATGAGCTTGTGCAAGCGAAATGACCTATGAAGGTGTTCTGCGCCTAATGACATTTATGAGAAGGAGAATGGGTTGTTTACAACCAAAGTTTAAGAAAGGATGAAAACTGAAGCTTACTTCCTTTAATACTTGTTTACTGTTTTAACAGTTTTAATGTTCGAGCATGCCCAATTATTATTACAATTGTTTTCAAGCATGTTTAAGCAAGTTCAATTATGTCTTCAAACTTACAATTGATCAGTTTGCAGTTATCTTTAAAGTATCGAGCTTTCAGTTAGAAACTTTTAGTTTTAAGTTTTAAAAGCAATTTTCATGCCTGTACTGTGTGTCTTTGTTACTCAAGAATTACTTGTTGAGACCCTAGGCTCACTAGCTTTCATGGGTACAGGTAGTGTTGTTTAGTGAGAGCTGGAAGATGCGAGCTGAATCAGTTGGGGAAGTGTGTTTATCGAGGAACCAGCGTTTCCTACTGCTGCAGACCGTACCTATTTTGTGATTGCAGTTGTATTAGACACCTTGTTTCAGATTTGATTCCCAGCTATTTCGCACCAATTGTATCAAGATATTTCTATAACAGTGTTTCTATTCAAATTTATCTCGTCTTCAGTACTTTCAACCCATAAGCTGTTGTAATCTGTTTCCTTATGCGCAAAACGTGTAGTTCGTTATTTCGCACAATTACACCCAATGGGTTTGTATTATTCGGAAAGTTCAAATAAAAAAAAACTCGTACACTTCTCTTCGAACATTATTGAGAAATCGGTGGACTAGGGCGCCACAAGTTGGTATCAGAGCATGGTCCTTGAGATAAACGCTTGCCTCCAGTCTGAGTCAGTTCACGTCAGCCGCTTTCTCCAGTTTGTAAGTTTCATAAAGTTTAAT
>KV001959.1:198416-220406 GCA_001598015.1 Dorcoceras hygrometricum | reverse complement strand
GATGTTCTGTGGTGGATTTGGGCTTAAGTTCAGACCGCAGGTATGTCAGGTAGAGGTGGAGGTAGATGTGGAGAGAGAAGGGGCAGCACCACCGAAGAAGTCAGATCAGGTGGTCCCGCATGTGTGATAGTGGTTATAGCTCCACCAGTAGAGCAGTTGGTAAGACAATCGAACCAGGGGAGTGGCCATTCTTCAGGCCAAGGACCTAGCCATTGGAATTCTCATAAAGGGTTTAGGCACAAGCAGAAATGCCAGGCTTCTCAGTTTATGAAGCAGAAGTCGCCCAAGTGACCAAAGATTGATCAGCAGGAGTCTCTAGAGCAGCAAACCCAACCAAGAAACTTAGCCCCCAGGATGAATATCAAACCGACTTGTCCTACTAGTAGCAGAAAGCATGTTGGTCAGTGTAGAGTTGGGCAGGACGGGTGCTATAGGTGTGTTATTCAAGGTCACATTGCTAGGAAATTCCCGAAGCTAAAGCACCCCATAGATAGCATAAAGTGCATGGTGGAAGCAGATCAGGAGACCATAGCTATCGCAGAAGTTTCGGGTAAGATTAGAATGTTTAGTATGCTTTCTAGTGGTCTGTGGGTTGAGATCAACCCATTAACATGTTAGGATATTTAAGGAATTTCCCTTACAATCTGAGCAACTATCAGAAAGTATTTTTGATGCTGCAACGTCAGGAGAAATAGCATTATATCTCAGCGTACCTTTCGTAGTATAGAGCTTAGACACCGAGGATGTTTAGTGGTTATAAACCTATTCGCGGGACTCATGCCTAGGTTTGAGTAAATGTTTGGAGCTGGATTGGATAATTAAGTACGAAGGAGGGGAATAAGGACAGTAGAAGTCAAATCACTCAGAGAGAATCGGTTTTGGTTTGACGCTAACCAGATTAGAGGAGTCCCTCGTAAGATTTCAGATCTTTGAGCCCAAAAGCTGTTGAGAATAGATGTTGAGGATTTTTGGCTAGCATTTCATCCCTTGTTGGTGATGAGAACCTAAGTAGATATTTGTGGTAGTAGAGAGCGTAATCAAGTTCAGCTTAGGGATATTCCGAATGTCCTGAACTGACGGATCAGATCTCTAGTGTGAGGCCGTGACTTTTGGTGGTTCTAGCTTAAGTGAGGACTGTTCTTTACGCATAAGCTGGCCGATTGTTACGAGCAATTCTGAGTTTAGGTACTATGGGTTGAGACCATCACAATCTGTTTTGGTTATCATAAGATAGATAGAGCCTTCTGAGCTGATCATTAAGCTGTAATCTGACCAGTAGTGGTGTAAGATGTGTTTGGAGTGGTACTGTGCGCTAAGCTTTCTTTTACAGGTGACAACTTAGGCATACCCCAGATAAAGATTTCGGGTTGTGATCGTCCTAGTACCGCACCTTAGCAGAGAAAAGTGCTGTTTGATAGGAAGTAAGATGGAACTTGAGGTTTGAGTGTAGAATGTAGAAGTTATATATGTTGAAAGTGAAGGAGTAGTGCCTCCTCCCTAGTTTCGAAGGTCCATTGATCAACTTCTAGGAGCAGCAGTGTTCTCTAGATTGGATTCCGCAAGCTGAAGAATTAATAGGTGGCGATTGGCAAAGCTGCATCAGATCGCATTAGAGTCAGTGCGAGTTTAGTTTTAACCTTTGGGATTGGTAATTTCAGCATTCGTGGATTAAGAATAGACTGATTGGCTTTTGATTGGACCAGTTTGTATTAGTGTCTGTAGATGACATGTTGAGTTGTATATAGAGTAGAAGTTCAGATAACCCCTCACCTAGGCAGCTGAGTTGAGGACTTAAAACCGACTTTAGTAGGAGAAAGAGTAAGCTGAGATAGAGGTGTTTAATCGCTACCTCGAGCTATATGTGTAAGAAAATTTCGAGGATGAAATTATTTTAAGGAGGGTAGATTGTAACGCCCAGAAAATCCCTAAGTCCACATATTATTTTATTTTGCTTCGAAGGGTCAATCTACGATTTTCACATTCTTATCACATTAGTTTGCATCTGTGTTGAATTTCAGATTTCAATTTAGGATAGCGGTTCAAGAGTATTCTGGATGGATATAACCCGAGCACGATTTGAGCTTTTAAAATGTTTTAAAATATTTTGTTTTAAAATGATTTATATTAAAGAATTATTTTCTTTTAAATATATAATATTGAGTATGGGAAATAGTTTTCAAACGAAATGATTTCACGTACGAACGCCCATATCTCTTTTCACCTACTACTTCCATTATTGGAGCTCTCTTAAATTACGGTGAAGTACTTCATTAGAACAAACAAGAAAACGCAGTTTCTCTAAAATTTTCTAAGTACATCGTCGGTGCTCGTGGGGAATTCCAGCCAGGGTGTTCTGTTCAGCCGCTATTCGTTTCAGGCAAGTACTTTCTTTTCTTTGACGTATCCCCGGAAGAATAATATGTTCCTTTCAGCTTGTGTGCTTTAAATGTGCAGTTTCTCTAAGTTTATAGTTTCTGTTTAAAAGTGCTGGTTTTATTAAAGGTATGAGTTTTCGATAATGTTCGATTTTCAAGTGATAGATTTTTCAGAAGCTGATGTTGTTTCTTCAAAACTGCTGGGATGTACAAGTATGGCTTCAAGTAGAATTCCAAGTGAACCAGTAAGTATGTCGTGCTGGATAAGCTTAGGATTGAGGTTCTCAGATGACAGGTAGAGATGGTCTGGCTAGAGCTCTGTTCTGAGTTGGTAAGTTCAGCTTGTTTTCATCGAATTTCTCCAACTGCTTTCAGCTCCGTGCTGGGCGGTTAAGGATGAGATTATGAGTTGATAAGCTGAGCTGGTTCAATTAGAGCGTTGTTCTGGTCTAGTAAGCTTAGCCAGTCTACTCGAACTTCTCCTAGTTGGTTTCAGCACCCAGTTGATGTTCTAGCCAGTGAGAGATCAGGTTCTGAGCTGATGGGCAGAGCTGGTCGGATAGAAACTTGGTTCCAATCTGACTAGCTTAGCTAATTGGTTCGAACTTATCCAAGATTTTCTTAGTATTCTGTTGATATTCTACTCTTTTAGGATCATTTCCATCATTTCAGGTTCCAGTGCATTGTAAAGATGAAGGTTCTTCTCTTAGTGAATGGTAACGTTTGGACTTGATGCCATGTAATCGGTGATGCTGGTTAAATCGGGACTTTCTTCTGGTTTGATAGGCAGCACTGGTACCGTTGGTAGTCGTTCAGATGTTACAGCACTAGTTCCTTAGTCAGACTTCTGTTTCTTATGTTAACAAAAATTCCATGCAACAGCTGTTTTACCTATTTATGCGTTCACAGCTGAGTTGACCAAGTTGCAGCTGTTTCTAACATCTGAAATCCTATTTGCGCAGCGTTTCCAAAGTCGCAGTTGTTTACCTGTGTTTCATCAACAGCTGAATTCCCTGTAGCAATCTCATGATTGTTCAACTGGTACTCCGTTGACATATGATTGTCCCAACAGCTGAATTTCCTGTAGCCATCTGCTGTTGTCCCACCTAATTTCATCGACATCTGAATTAGTTACTGTTGGCGCAACGGCGGATCTGGATCCCGTTCCCGGGAGCGCAACGGAAGTTTCAATGAAGGTTACCCCGGAAACGTTCAATACATAATAATCAAAGCATTAAAACATTCATAGGATGTTTTAAAGAAGATACCTTGCTGGCGTCTAGGCGCCTGGCTCCGACCAGTTTCACAGGGAAACTGGCACTTCAAAGGTAGGCGGCGGTAGATCTCCTAATCCGGTCCACGACTGGAAACACGGCTCCTACGTCAGTCTGCACTAGAAGAGCTGACGAATTTTTCACGAACGGAATCTACTCGACAAGGTTATCGGACAAGTCCGACCACGAAGGCGGCGACACACGGCGGCGGCGCGTGGTGGCGACGGCCGAGAGAGGCGTGGGAGAAGGGAGGGGCAGCTATTAGGAGTCTAGGGTTTTGTGAAGTGTGTTATCTTACAATGTAACCCTAGACCATGTATAAGTATAGGTGTGATGGGCTTGAACCGGCCCATTGGACCTGGGGCGGGCCTAGTCCAACATATGAACATTCGGTTCATCCCTATCACCGTGGCTTCATCATAATCCCGATCGACGATCAGATCGGACCGATCAACGCAGTTTCCAAAACTGAGTATTATGATGCGAAAACAATTTTTCAGACCACCTTGTCCAAAATTACAGTTTAGCCCCTCCAACTTTAGGGAAATTGCAATTTGACCCCTGTTGACTTTTAGGAAGTCGCACTCCCTAAATTCCTCCTCCTATGCTCAAAACATTGAGCTCAATTTCGTGCGGGAATCGTGAATCCAGTACTTGTGTGACCCTAAATGGTTCAGAGATACAGCTAGCCGTGGGGGCTCACAACCATTGCGACTTCGAAATCACAATTTCGGACTGACTCATCGGATCATGGTAAAGCGCCTAGCAACATCGCCCCATGATCCCCTAGGTATCATTGATAGTGCCTGCAAGAACCAGTCGGTCATGGTTAGCGTACAGTACGGTGCTTTCAACACATATATCCCGATCAGATCAACGACCATTGGTAAATCGAGAGTCGCTAGAGATCCAATAACTATGCATACATCTCGGAGATCAAATAGTGACATCGCGTGTGTTACTAGGTAAACCCATTTATCTAAAACACATCTAGTACCCTGGCCAGAGATTAATCACACTATTATCTCCTCATATAGCATAGGATATCCACGCATAAAAGCGAGCGGTGAATCCTCGACAACGAAGCATCGACTCCTACACGCATCGGGACCTCACCCAATCCCGCCATCTAATGACCACAACTGAGTCGATAAATAGGTCAAAGTGAGGCACCTATAATGTAGAGTCTCAATGACGTTTCGAGTAGTGAGGACTAATCAGTACAACCAAGACCTCGGACTTATCCACTCGATAAATGGTAACCACTTGGAAAGTCCGAACGAGGGTAGTTCGATAGATCACCAGGTCACTATCCATCTGCATGCTCAGAACATCACAATGTTCCCTACCAATGAAACATGGTACTTCACATCGCAGATGCTAGTCTCAAGCTCGGGCGGCCTTATCCTCATTTTGACGGCCCAATCGACTAGGAACGTGTTTAGAATACACAGTGACTATTAGATGTGTTTCATGATAGCCATCATATCCACTATCACATCTAACATACACTATGGTGCATTCTAGGTCTTTATCCAACGCAATTGTTAATATTATAACATAATGAAAATAAAGAATGCCATAAAAGAAATGCGTATTTCATAAATAAAGATCGTCATACACAAGAGTCAATAAAACCCACACACCACAAGTTGGCTAGTTGGGCATCTACTCTAACAATCTCCCACTTGCCCTAAAGCCAACTACTCATCAGACGCAGTCCCATTGTTTCGCGATGTTTTTCAAACAACGGTCTTGGCAAGGGCTTCGTAAGTGGATCAGCAATGTTGTCTGCAGAGGTGACTCTCTCAACTGCTATGTCACCTCTAGCCACAATATCTCGGATTATGTGGTATTTACTCAGTATATGTTTGGATCTTTGGTGAGACCTAGGCTCCTTTGCTTGCGCAACGGCACCCGTGTTGTCGCAGTACACCGGGACTAGACCAACTCCATCAGGGATTACGCCAAACTCTTGGATGAAATTCCTTATCCAAACCGCCTCTTTAGCAGCAGTTGATGCTGCGATGTACTCAGCCTCAGTGGTTGAATCCGCGATAGTGTCTTGCTTGGAACTCTTCCAAGAGACAGCACCAGCATTGAGCATGAATACAAATCCAGAGATAGACTTTGAATCATCCACGTCACATTTGAAGCTAGAATCAGTGTAGCCTTCCAATTTCAGTTCAACACCCCCATAGACCATGAACATATTCTTAGTCCTTCGTAAGTACTTAAGAATATCTTTCACAGCCTTCCAATGCATTTGGCCAGGGTTGGCCTGGTAGCGGCTCGTGACACTCAGAGCATATGCAACATCCGGTCTAGTTGAGATCATGCCATACATAATACTACTCTATTGCCGAGGCATATGGCACACGTGTCATACTCTCTATCTCCTCATCAGTCTTCGGACACATAGACTTAGATAGAGTGACCCCTTGGCACATAGGTAGGTGTCCTCTCTTGGACTCTTCCATAGAGAACCGCTTAAGTATGGTATCGATGTAGGTAGCTTGGGTGAGTCCGAGCATCCTTTTCGATCTATCCCGATAGATCTGCATTCCAAGAATATAGGATGCTTCACCCATGTCCTTCATCGAGAATCTACTAGACAACCACACTTTAGTTAACTGCAACATTCCTACATCATTCCCAATGAGTAGAATGTCATCAACATAAAGTACAAGGAATGTCACAGCATTCTTAACTACCTTCTTATACACACATGGCTCCTCGGGATTCTTGATGAAACCAAATTCCTTAATTGTTTCATCGAATCTCAGGTTCCAACTCCTCGATACTTGTTTGAGACCGTAGATCGATATTTGAAGTTTGCATACTTTATGCTCACTTCCTACAGATGTGAAACCCTCAGGCTACGTCATATAGATCTCTTCCTTAATGTTTCCATTAAGGAACACAGTTTTCACATCCATTTGCCATATCTCATAGTCGTACCATGCGGCTATGGCTAGTAGGATTCTAATTGACTTGAACATTGCGACCGGTGAAAAGGTTTCATCATAGTCGGAAACCATATCTATCAGGAGCCCTAGGAACCCTTTCAAATCTCCTAGGTGCGGCCATTTCTGGTACTCGCTCTTGAGGTGCTGGAGATTCACTCGGTACTTCAATTGATTTTCGAACCTCTTCGAGTTCTACTATTTTGCCTTTTCTATCAAGTAGAAACTCCCTTTCCATAAAGGTGGCATTTCTAGAAACAAACACTTTTGTTTCATTTGGATAGTAGAAGTAGTATCCAATGGAATTCTTTGGATACCCAATGAAGTAACATAAGATGGATCTATTATCCAGCTTATCTCCCTTTGTCTGCTTCACGTAAGCAGGACATCCCCAAATCCTCATGTATGAGTATTTGGGCGGCTTGCCCGTCCATATCTCATATGGAGTCTTATCCACCGCCTTGGTGTGGACATTGTTCAACAACATTACCGCCGTTTCGAGCGCATAACCCCAAAACGAGGTAGGAAGCTCAGTGAAGCTCATCATAAATCGAACCATGTCCATGAAGGTTCGATTACGACGCTCCGCTACACCATTGAGTTGTGGTGTGGCCGGAGGGATCCACTGTGGGAGAATCCCATTCTCTTTAAGATAGTCTTGAAATTCAGCACTCAAGTATTCTCCACATAGATCGGATCGAAGCGCTTTAATACTTTTCCCTAATTGATTTTCTACTTCAGCCTTGAATTCTTTGAACCTTTCAAAGGATTCAGACTTGTGCTTCATTAAGTACAAGTACCCATAACTAGAGTGATCATCGGTAAAGGTGATGAAGTATGTGTGACCGTACTTAGTACCAATGCTAAGTGGGCCAAATACATCAGTATGGATTAAATCCAAAAGCCTTGAGCACGTTCAGGCTTGCCCTAGAAGGGTTGTTTAGTCATTTTTCCCTTGAGACAAGACTCACAAGTCGGTAGGGAGTTAATGTCCGACATATCAAACATGTCACTCCTAACCAATTTGTTCATCCTACTTAGGGAAATATGACCTAGCCTAGCGTGCCAAAGTTGTGCTGGGTTCAAGCTATCGTTTTTCCTTTTAACTGTTGTTGTATGTGTTTCCACATCGTGAGTTGGAACTGCTTTTAATTTTAAGGTGTATAAATCGTTTTCGCGTTCCCCAATTCCAATTAAACATTCATTCTTGTATATATTGCAAATCGAATTAGCAAAATGACAAGAATATCCATCACTATCAAGCATAGAAACAGAAATAATGTTCTTTATTAACTCGGGAACAAACAAAACTTTTCTCAATAACAACTTAAAATTCGAAGACAGAAATAAATAGACATCTCCTATAGCTACTGCAGCAACCCTTGCTCCATTGCACAGCCTCAAGTGGGTCTCACCCTCCCTAAGACGTCGGCTTCTTGTCATCACCTGCAAATCATTGCAGATATGCACATCCGGTATCAAGTACCCAAGAAGTCGAATTAAGAGACATATTTATTTCAATATAGAACATACCTTTCGCAGTTCGCAACTGCTCGAGGTACTCCTTGCAGTTCCTCCTCCAGTGCCCAGGCTTGTGGCAGTGGTGGCAAACATCCTCAGACTTGTTTGGCTTGGAAGCCTTTCCCTTGGGCTTCTTGGCGGGCTTTTCCTCCTTCGCAGGGGCAGAACTCTTCTTGCCCTTGCGTTTGGGCCCCTTCTTCGCAGAGGAAGAAGAGCCCATAAGGAGGACGGGCTTTTCCTTCTTTATGGTCCCCTCGAACACTACAAGCATGTTCACCACCTCTTCAAGGGTGGCTTCCAGTTTGTTCATGTTAAAGTTGACCACAAAGGGGTCGAATGCAGCAGGGAGTGAGAGGAGAAGCAGATCCACTGACAGCTCATGTGGAAGTGTGATATCAAGGCCCACCAACTTTTCAATAAGCCCAATCACACGAACCCCATGCTCGCGGACCAAAGTCCCATCGCGCATGCGGCTCGTCATGAGCTCCTTGACAGTAGTGAACCTCTCAGTCCGAGAGTTCTCCCCATACAGCTCCTTAAGATAAAGGTGTATGTCAGCAGCATACACCGTCTTCTCAAAGCACCGCTGCATTTCGGTTGACATCGATGCCATCATATAGCATCGTGTCTTAAGCTCGTCATCCCATCATTTATTCAGCTTTGTCAGCTCCTCAGGGCTGATGTCGGCAGGGGCTTCCTTCGGAGGGCTCTTGTCTAACGTGTAGAGGAGCTTCTCCGAAGCCAATACAATATTGAGGTTTCGAAGCCAGTCTTGGTAGTTCAGACCAGTGAACTTGTTGCTATCCAGTATAGCAGCAAGTGGATTTTTGATCGAAGACATTATATAAGCAGTTTATACTGAAAAGAAAAACAGACATGCATTACTAACTAGATATGAAAAACGCTAAGACATAAAACAAATGTCATTTAGTTTTATAAATTACCCTCCCACTATTTTAACGATTTCACCACCCTCTAATGAAATCGATAAAACAAGTTTCCTTAGTGGGTACACAGAGTCCAATCAAGCGACCATGGTCCCGAATAATATCAGCCAACCATGACCCTCAAAAGGTAGAGCCCAATTGCACCAGGTGCAACCTCCATGTATTTACCTCACGTCCAGTAAGGGCCCAATAATATGACGCCGATTACTATCACGTGTCAAGATGACCCATCAATGTCGAGTTGTGAAGGACGGTCCCCTTAACGTCCCCAATAATATGAGCCAACGTTAAAGGGAGTTCCAACCAACTCACAGCGAGTGTCACTGACCTGTACAGCTTTCCGGCATACATAACCCCCTCAATAATATGAGTCGGGCCATGTATACGGGTAGCATCGACGTACACTCATTGTTGATGGAAGGTAGGAAAATTTAAACAAATTTAAATTCCCTTAGTTTATCGAATAAACTTTTAATCTTGATATTAATTTTAAATCATATTTAAAATGAGGGATTTTAATTTGAAAATTCGGTCTCATTAATTTTAAATCACAATTTAAAATGAGGATTCAACAAACATATATCGCATATATAAAATTTGGGATGATCGATAGCGAGAGCTATGCGGTCCGTGATTGCCAATCACGGACCTAGGTCAAGTCCTAGGTGAAATGCAGTATGCAATGCAATCCTATTACATTTGCTTCCAGTTTTACAAATCTTCGGTCTTCAATATCTTTGATCATCATCTCCACCATCTTCAAAATTCCTCCCACTAAATCTAATATTTACATTTAAGTATTCATGACACATTGGGATACAATTTTAAAGGGGTGGGAACGGGCCACAAACAGACCCAATTTGAAATATGATATCAACAATATTACAACCAAATTCGCAAAACCTAGCATACACCTAACACATTGGGCACGACTCTCGATCATCCCAAACATACAATCAATTCAAATAATTGACATAAATTAAATAATCAAATCAAATTAGATAATTTCCAAACAAAATCTTATTTTATAAATAAAATCATATTCTGTCAATTTTAATTGCATCATATTGGGCTTAAAACGATTTTAGGCCCAAAATCTCAAAAATTCCAAAATTCAATTTTGGTCCGACCAAAATGGCCTAATATCAAATATTGGCCCGAAAACTCCTCGGGCCGCCCGGGACAGGCACGAAGCAAACCCTAGAAGTCAAAAATAGTGTCGCAACACCGCCTCGGGTTCGCCGGATGGCGGCCGCACGGCGGCGCCCGCCGCTTGCACAGCATGCGGCAGACTGCCGCACGCTGTGCGCGGCGCGGCCGGCCATCGGCACTGTAGCTACGCGTAGCTACAGTGCTGCCGTGCACACGCTACAGCCACCGTTCGCAGGCTATAGTGCCTTCGCGCGCACGCTACAGTGCCGCCATGCGCACGCTACAGTGCCGTCGTGCGAACGATACAGTGCCGCCGTTTTTTTTTTTTCGAAAAATTTGTGATCGATGCAATTCAGGCACAATTATGTATTGATAGATCCGAGCCTGGCTCTGATACCACTGTTGGCGCAGCGGCGGATTCGGATCCCGTTCCCGGGGGCGCAGCGGAAGTTTCAATGAAGGTTACCCCGAAAACGTTCAATACATAATAATAAAAGCATTAAAACATTCATAGGATGTTTTAATCAAGCCTCCTTCGTCAGTCTGCACTAGAAGATCTGACGAATTTGTCACGAACGGAATCTCCTCGACAAGGTGATCGGAACAAGTCCGACCACGAAGGCGGCGGCACACAGCGGCGGCGCGTGGTGGCGACGGTCGAGAGAGGCGTGGGAGAAGGGAGGGGCGGCTACTAGGAGTCTAGGGTTTTTGAAGTGTGTTATATTACAATGTAACCCTAGACCATGTATAAGTATAGGTGTGATGGGCTTGAACCGGCCCATTGGACCTGGGGCGGGCCCAATCCAACATATGAACATTCGGTTCATCCCTATCACCATGGCTTCATCATAATCCCGATCGACGATCAGATCGGACCAATCAACGCAGTTTCCAAAACTGAGTATTATGATGCGAAAACAATTTTTCAGACCACCTTGTCCAAAATTGCAGTTTAGCCCCTCCAACTTTAGGGAAATTGCAATTTGACCCCCTGTTGACTTTTACGAAGTCGCACTCCCTAAATTCCTCCTCCTGTGCTCAAAACATTGAGCTCAATTACGTGTGGTAATCGTGAAGCCAGTACTTGTGTGACCCTCAATGGTT
Source organism: Dorcoceras hygrometricum (assembly GCA_001598015.1). NCBI lineage: Eukaryota > Viridiplantae > Streptophyta > Magnoliopsida > Lamiales > Gesneriaceae > Dorcoceras > Dorcoceras hygrometricum. Next base: position 209,067 of record KV001959.1, on the reverse strand, counting down.
CAGGGATACAGCTAGCCGTGGGCTCACAACCATTGCGGCTTCGAAATCACAATTTCGGACTGACTCATCGGATCATGGTAAAGCGCGTAGCAACATCGCCCCATGATCCCCTAGGTATCACTGATTGTGCCTGCAAGAACCAGTCGGTCATGGTTAGCGTACAGTATGGTGCTTTCAACACATATATCCCGATCAGATCAACGACCATTGGTAAATCGAGAGTCGCTAGAGATCCAACAACTATGCATACATCTCGGAGATCAAATAGTGACATCGCGTGTGTTACTAGGTAAACCCATTTACCTAAAACACATCTAGTACTCTGGCCAGAGATTAATCTGTTAGAGTAGATGCCCAACTAGCCAACTTGTGGCGTGTGGGTTTATAGACTCTTGTATATGACAATCTTTATATATATGATATTCGCATTTATTTATGGCATTCTTTACTTTCATTGTGCTGTATGATGATTAACAATTGCGTTGAGTAAAGACCTAGAATGCACTATAGTGTATGTTAGATGTGATAGTGGGTATGACGGCTATCATGAAACACATCTAATAGTCACTGTGTATTCTGAATCAGTTCCTAGTCGATTGGGCCGTAAAAATGAGGATAAGGCCGCCCGAGCTTGAGACTAGTATCTGCGATGCGAAGTACCATGTTTCATTGGTAGGGAACATTGTGATGTTCTGAGCATGCAGAAAGATAGTGACCTGGTGATCTATCGAACTACCCTCGTTCGGACTTTCCAAGTGGTTACCATTTGTCGAGTGGATAAGTCCGAGGTCTTGGTTGTACTGATTAGTCCTCACGACTCGAAACATCATTGAAACTCTACATGATAGGCGTCTCACTTTGACCCATTTGCAGACTCACTTGGGGTCATTAGGCGGCGGGATTGGGTGAGACCCCGATGCATGTAGGAGTCGATGCATCGTTGTCGAGGATTCACCGCTCGCAGACATGCGTGGATATCCTATGCTATCTGAGGTGATAATAGTGTATAAATCTCTGGCCAGAGTACTAGAAGTGTTTTAGGTATTTGGGTTTACCTAGTTACACTCGCGATGTCACTATTCGATCTCCAAGATGTATGCATAGCTATCGAATCTATAGCGACTCTCGATTTATCAATGGTCGTTGATCTGATCGGTATATATGGATTGAAAGGACCGTACTGTACGCTAACCACGACCAACTGGTTCTCGCAGGCACTATCAGTGATACCTAGGGGATCATGGGGCGATGTTGCTAGACGCTCTTACCATGATCCGATGGGCAAGTCCGGTATATATGGATTGAAAGGACCGTACTGTACGCTAACCACGACCAACTGGTTCTCGCAGGCACTATCAGTGATACCTAGGGGATCATGGGGCGATGTTGCTAGACGCTCTTACCATGATCCGATGGGCAAGTCCGGAATTGTGATTCCGGAGCCACAATGGTGGTGGGCCCACGGCTAGCTGTATCCCTGAACCATTGAGGGTCACACAAGTACTGGATTCGAGATTCCCGCACGGAAACTAAACTCAATGTGTTGAGCACTTGCGGAGGATTTTGGGAGTGCGACTTCCTAAAAGTCAACAGGGGTCAAATCGTGATTTCCCGTTGTTGAGGGGCAAAACGGTCATTTTGCACTGGGGTTCTGAAAAATGGTTTTTCATATCATAGTATTCAGTTTTGGAAACTGATTCGATCGGTCCGATCTGATCGGCGATCGGAGTTACGATGAAGTCACGGTGATAGGGATGAACCGAATGTTCATACGTTGGACCCGGGCCCGTTTGGGCGGTCCAAGTCCATCACTAATCTACTTAAGGTAGACTAGGGCTTCATAACTCACAATCACAATTAATACAACCCTAACCCTAGCTCACATACGGCCGCCTCCCTCCTCTCCTCAAAAGCCGCCGCCGCCGCCGCCGCCTTGCTTCGCCAGAATTTGTTTCGGCCAACTTGATGAGGAGAATCTGTTCGTGCTGATCTCGTCAGGCCTTCTAGTGCAGGCTGACGAAGGAGTCTCCCTTCCGGTCGTGGACCTGATTGACGTAATCTACCGCCGCCTACCGTGAAGTGCCGGTTTCCTCGTGAACCTGGTCGGAGCCAGGCGCCTAGACGCCAGCAAGGTAACTGTCTAAACACCCTATGAATGGTTCGTATTGTGTTTGAATTTTTATTGTGTTGATCGTCTCTCGGGCAATTTTTGTTTTCCACTGCGTCCCGGGAGGCGGGATCCGGATCCTACACCGTTTTTCCCCAATAGTGGTATCAGAGCCAAGGCTCGGATCTGATCAATACAATTGCTGCCATATTGCATCTAACTCTCGAATTGCAGATCGAAAAATAAAACTTTTGAAGCAAGCCGCCGGCCGCCGCCATGTGCGGCGGCGACCACCGCGTCGCGCGAGCGCTGTGGCGCGCGCGACACCATCGCGTGCTGGCCGCTCGATGGGCATCTTCACGTCGTGCGCTGGCCGCGTGATTGGAGCATGGTGGCCGGCTGCTGGGCCGCGTGATGGATGCGTCTCATGGCCGTGCGATGTGCGCTTGTCGCGCATCACGGCCGAACGGTTGGCCGCCACTCCGCGCAAATTGTTGCGCTGCTGGATGCACAAAGGGAGACCGACCAGTTGCTGCTGGTTGGCGCACGATGGCCGCTGATCTCGCCCACCGGATGCGCCACTAGTTGGCGCATCGCACGCCATGCGCCGCACTCGCTGCGGCAAGCGTGCGGCCGAGCGCCGCACACAACATGGTGGCGGCGGTCGCCGCCGTGCGGCCTCCGTCCGGCGATACTCCGGTGATGTCGTGACGGCTGGTTTTTTTTTTTTGGGTTTGATTTTATAAATTAAATATGATTTGGTGATTAAAATTTGATTTTATCGACAAAATACGATTTCATTTATAAATGCGATTTCGTAATTAAAATATGATTTTGTGGATAAATAATTTGATTATTTAATTTATGCATGTTAATTAGATTATCTGCATGATTTATGATCGAGAGCCGTGCCCAATATGTTAGGTGTATGCAATAGGTTTTTATGATTTCGGTTTGTAAATATTATTGATTATCATTTTAAGTGGTCTGTTTGTGGCCCGTTCCCACCCCTTGAAAAATGTATCCCTTATATGTCATGGTATATTTAAATATAAATTACTAGATTTAGTGGGAGGACATCCGAAGACGGTGGACAATGACGATCGAATATATTGAAGACCGAAGATCTGTAAAATCGGAAGCATTGTAATAGGATTGCATTGCATGTTGCATTACCCCTAGGATTGGACCCAGGTCCGTGGCTGGCAACCACGGACCGCATAGCTCTCGTGATCGATCATCCCAATGTTTATATATGTGATATATAGTTAGTTGAATCCGCATGTTGCATGTTTTAAATTTGATTTAAAATAACTGCATGAGACAAAATTTTAAAAAATAAAATCCCTCGTTTTAAACATGATTTAAAACTTATATCAAGATAAAAATTTATTCGATAAACTAAGGGAATTTAAATTTGTTTAAATCTCCCTACCTTCCATCAACAATGGGTGTACGTCGATGCTACCCGTATACATGGCCCGGCTCATATTATTGAGGGGGTCATGTATGCCGGAAAGCTGTCCACGCCATTGACAATTGTTGTGAGTTCGGTTGGAACTCCCTTTAACGTTGGATCATATTATTGGGGACGTTAAGGGGACCGTCCTTCACGACTCAACATTGATGGGTCATCTTGACACGTGATAGTAAACGGCGTCATATTATTGGACCATTACTGGACGTGAGGTGAATACATGGAGGTTGCACAGGTTGCAATCGGAAACTACCTTTTGGGGGTCGTGGTTGGCTGATATTATTCGGGACCATGATCGCTTGATTGGGCTCCATGTACCCACTAAAGAAACTTGCTTTCTCGATTTCATTAGAGGGTGGTGAAATCGTTAAAATAGTGGGAGGGTAATTCATAAAACTTAACGACCTTATTTTATGTCTTAGCTTATATCTTATATAGTCAGTGATGTTTGTCTGTTTTCTTTCAGTATTACTGCTTATACAATGTCTTCGTTCAAAAACCCACTCGCTGCTATACTGGATAGCAACAAGTTCACTGGTCTGAACTACCAAGACTGGCTCCGCAACCTCAACCTTGTGTTGGCTTCAGAGAAACTTCTTTATACGATAGAGAAGTGCCCTCCGACGGAAGCCCCTGCCGATATCAGCCCTGAGGAGCTGGTTACGCTTAAACAATGGTGGGACGATGAGGTTAAAGCTCGATGCTATGTGATGGCGTCGATGTCCAATGAAATGCAACGGCGCTTTGAGAAGACAAAGTATGCTGCTGACATACTTTTTCATCTAAAAGAACTGTACGGGGAGAACTCTCGACATGAGAGGTTCACGGCTTTCAAGGAGCTTATGACGAGCCGCATGCGCGATGGGACTTCGGTCCGCGAGCATGGGGTTCGTATGATTGGGCTCATTGAAAAGCTGTCGGGCCTTGATATCACACTTCCACACAAGCTGTCGGTGGATGTACTTCTCCTCTCACTACCCGCTGCAATTTGACCCCTTTGTGGTCAACTTCAACATGAACAAGCTGGCAGCCACCCTTGAAGAGGTGGTTAACATGCTTGTAGTGTTTGAAGGAACCATAAAGAAGGACAAGCCCGTCCTCCTTATGGGCTCTTCTTCCTCTGTGAAGAAGGGGCCTAGACGCAAGGGTAAGAAGTATTCTGCCCCTGCGAAGGAGGAAAAGACCCCCAAGAAGCCAAAGGCAAAGGCTTCCAAGCCAAACAAGCATGAGGATGTTTGCCACCACTGCCACAAGCCTGGGCATTGGAGGAGGAACTGCAAGGAGTACCTCGAGCAGTTGCGAACTGCGAAAGGTATGTTCTATTGAAACAAATATGTCTCTTAGTTCGACTTCTTGGGTACTTGATACCGGATGTGGATCTCATATCTGCAATGATTTGCAGGTGATGACAAGAAGCCGACGTCTTAGAGAGGGTGAGACCCACTTGAGGCTTGGCAATGGAGCAAGAGTTGCTGCAGTAGCTATAGGAGATGTTTATTTATTTCTGTCTTCTGATTTTAAGTTGTTATTGAGAAACGTTTTATTTGTTTCCGAATTAATAAAGAACATTATTTCTGTTTCTATGCTTGATAGTGATGGATATTTTTGTATGTTTGCTAATTCGATTTGCAATATTTATAAGAATGAATGTTTAATTGGAATTGGGGAACGCGAAAACGATTTGTACACCTTAAAATTGAAAGATGTTCCAACTCGCGATGTCGAAGCACATACAACAACGATTAAACGGAAACACGATAACTTGAACCTAGCACAGCTTTGGCACGCTAGGCTAGGTCATATTTCTCTAAGTAGGATGAACAAGTTAGTTAGGAGTGACATGTTTGATCTGTCAGACATTAACTCCCTACCGACTTGTGAATCTTTTCTTAAGGGAAATATGACTAAGCAACCCTTCAAGGGCAAGGGTGAGCGTGCTCAAGGCCTATTGGATTTGATCCATACTGATGTGTGCGGCCCATTTAGTATTGGTACTAAGTACGGTCACACATACTTCAGCACCTTTACCGACGATTACTCAAGGTATGGGTACTTGTACTTAATGAAGCACAAGTCTGAATCCTTTGAAGGGTTCAAAGAATTCAAGGCTGAAGTAGAAAAACAATTAGGAAAAAGTATTAAAGCACTTCGATCTGATCGAGGTGGTGAATACTTAAGTGCTAAATTTCAAGACTATCTGAAAGAGAATGGGATTCTCGCACAGTGGACCCCTCCGGCCACACCACAGCTCAATGGTGTAGCGGAGCGTCGTAATCGAACCCTGTTAGACATGGTTCGATCTATGATGAGCTTCACTGAACTTCCTACCTCGTTTTGGGGCTATGCGCTCGAAACTGCGGTAATGTTGTTGAACAATGTCCACGCTAAGGCAGTGGATAAAACTCCATATGAGATATGGATGGGCAAACCACCCAAGTACTCATACATGAGGATTTGGGGATGTCCTGCTTACGTGAAGCAGACAGTGGGAGATAAGCTGGATACGAGATCCATCTTATGCTACTTCATTGGGTATCCAAAGAATTCCATTGGATACTACTTCTACTATACCAGCGAAACAAAAGTGTTGATATCCGAACTTCCATAAACAAACCTGCTGAGTATCGTGTTCTTCATTAAACATTTACTTTAGCACGCATACACGCATACAACGCAATCAGCATTGCACGCATAATAGTTCAGCACTTGCTTATACTTAGCATAGCATAACATTTCAGCAGCATACAAGCACACAAGTCTCGAACAGATTTATGTCGAACATAAATCTGTTAGAGTTGTTTTAAAAATATAGGATTCAGTTCTGGTATTTTCCGCATGATTTTTAAATCATACAAGATCTGTCTCCGGTGCTCTTGTGATTTTAGATGTTCAAGAACAACGAGCTATTGCAGCTCAAGTATCAGTAGCGCGACAATTTCTAACGTATTTCCAAAGCGCGGCTGCTGATCTTTTTGATCCTTTAATTATAAACGGACCAACACACACCACAGCTCAATGGTGTAGCGGAGCGTCGTAATCGGACCTTGTTGGACATGGTTCGATCTATGATGAGCTTCACTGAACTTCCTACCTCGTTTTGGGGCTACGCGCTCGAAACGGTGGTAATGTTGTTGAACAACGTCCACACCAAGGCAGTGGATAAGACTCCATATGAGATATGGATGGGCAAACCACCCAAGTAGTCATACATGAGGATTTGGGGATGTCCTGCTTACGTGAAGCAGACAGTGGGAGATAATCTGGATACGAGATCCATCTTATGCTACTTCATTGGGTATCCAAAGAATTCCATTGGATACTACTTCTACTATCCGAACGAAACAAAAGTGTTTGTTTCTAGAAATGTCACCTTTATGGAAAGAGAATTTCTACTTGATAGAAAGGGCAAAATAGTAGAACTCGAAGAGGTTCGAGAACCAACTGAAGTACCAGGTGAATCTCCTGCACCTCCAGAGCCGGTACTAGAATGGTCGCACCTAGGAGATCCGAAAGGGTTCCTAGGGCTCCTGAGAGATATGGTTTTCTCCTTGAAGATGATTAAGGTGATCAAGTTGTTGGATCTGATCCAAGAACTTTCAAGGAGGCAATTTCCGAAGCTGATTCTAATTTGTGGCTTGAATCAATGCAGTCTGAGTTTGACTCAATGCATGCTAACCAAGCTTGGACTCTTGTTAATCCTCCCGAAGGAATTGTTCCTATTGGGTGTAAATGGGTATACAAGAGGAAACTTGGGCCTGATGGTAAGGTAATGACCTACAAGGCACGACTGGTCGCGAAAGGTTACACTCAAAGGCAAGGTGTTGACTATGATGAAACCTTCTCGCCAGTCGCAATGTTCAAGTCAATTAGAATCTTGTTAGCCATAGCCGCATGGTACGACTATGAGATATGGCAAATGGATGTGAAAAGCTGCGTTCCTTAATGGAAACATTAAGGAAGAGATCTATATGACGCAGCCTGAGGGTTTCACATCTGTTGGAAGCGAGCATAAGGTATGCAAGCTTCAGAGATCGATCTACGGTCTCAAACAAGCATCGCGAAGTTGGAACCTAAGATTCGATGAAACAATTAAGGAATTCGGTTTCATCAAGAATCCCGAGGAGCCATGTGTATATAAGAAGGTAGTTAAAAGCGCTGTGACATTCCATGTAATTTATGTTGATGACATTCTACTCATTGGGAATGATGTAGGAATGCTGCAATCAACTAAAGTCTGGTTGTCTAGTAGATTTTCGATGAAGGACATGGGTGAAGCATCCTATATTCTTGGAATACAGATCTATCGGGATAGATCGAAACGGATGCTCGGACTCACCTAGACCACCTACATCGATACCATACTTAAGAGGTTCTCTATGGAAGAGTCCAAGAGAGGACACCAACCTATGTGCCACGGGGTCACTCTATCTAAGTCTATGTGTCCGAAGATTGATGATGATATAGAGAGTATGACACGTGTGCCATATGCCTCGGCAATAGGTAGTATTATGTATGGCATGATCTCGACTAGACCGGATGTCGCATATGCTCTGAGTGTCACGAGCCGCTACCAGGCCAACCCCGGCCAATTGCATTGGAAAGCTGTGAAGGATATTCTTAAGTACTTACGAAGGACTAATAATATGTTCATGGTCTATGGGGGTGGTGAACTGAAACTGGAAGGCTACACTGATTCTAGCTTCCAGTGTGACGTGGACGATTCGAAGTCAACCTCTGGATTTATATTCATGCTCAATGGTGGTGCTGTCTCTTGGAAGATTTCCAAGCAAGACACCATCGCGGATTCAACCAATGAGGCTGAGTACATTACAGCATCAGCTGCTGCTAAGGAGGCCGTTTGGATAAGGAATTTCGTCCAAGAGTTGGGCGTCATTCCTGATGGAGTTGGTCAAGTCCCGGTGTACTGCGACAACACGGGTGCTGTTGCGCAAGCAAAGGAGCCTAGGTCTCACCAAAGATCCAAACATATACTGAGGAAATACCACATAATCCGGGATATTGTGGCTAGATGTGACATAGCAGTTGAGAGAGTCGCCTCTGCGGACAACGTTGCTGATCCACTTACGAAGACCTTGCCAGGACCCTTGTTTGAAAAACATCGCGAAACAATGGGACTGCGTCTGATGAGTAGTTGGCTTTAGGGCAAGTGGGAGATTGTTAGAGTAGATGCCCAACTAGCCAACTTGTGGCGTGTGCGTTTATAGACTCTTGTATATGACAATCTTTATATATATGATATTCGCATTTATTTATGGCATTCTTTACTTTCATTGTGCTGTATGATGATTAACATTAGCGTTGTAGTAAAGACCTAGAATGCAACTATAGTGTATGTTTTAGATGTGATAGTGGTACGTCTGATGAGTAGTTGGCTTTAGGGCAAGTGGGAGATTGTTAGAGTAGATGCCCAACTAGCCAACTTGTGGCGTGTGGGTTCATAGACTCTTGTATGAAACGATCTTTATATATGATATTCACATTTTATTTATGGCATTCTTTACTTTCATTGTGTTGTATGATGATTACCAATTGCGTTGAGTAAAGACCTTGAATGCACTACAGTGTATGTTAGATGTGATAGTGGATATGACGGCTATCATGAAACACGTCTAATAGTCACTGTGTATTCTGAATTAGTTCCTAGTCGATTGGATCGTCAAAATGAGGATAAGGCCGTCCGAGCTCGAGACTAGTATCTGCGATGCGAAGTACCATGTTTCATTGATAGGTAACTGTAATGCCCATATATTTTAGAAGTCCACAATTAGAAAGATATGAGATTGAGGGATTACAATGCTATTATATTAAACTCTTGATTAATCGAGTTTCAGATTTTATCTATGTATTGTTTAGATTTTTATCATTTAAGAGCTAAATTCCAGATATCAGGAATGCAATTACAGTAGATGTCTAGACAATTCCTACAAGCCAATCGAATCCTTCGTTTTAACTAAAAATCGTTTGGTTTCCATATGCATCATTTGGTTTAAAACAGAGCACGCTTCTTTCAGAATTTGGCATATTGATATAACGCATTTTCTTTCCTTAGTCATGTAAATCATATAAATAGGATCTTAAGCTGCTTCATGCATCATTATCTTCAAAACAAATTAGTTAAAGCGGTGCTCTCTCTAAGAAACCGAGCAAAAAGTTTTAAACGCTTTTTAAAGGAGACGATCGGAGTGCTAGTAGTTGGCTGGATCTTTACTGCGATTGTGTTCAAGAATTCAGGCAAGTAAACTCTGTTTCTTGCTCACTCAGTGAAAGCATATATTCAATTCTGTTTGCATGATTATATGAGATTTTAAAGAAAGGAAGATGGCTTCGGCTGTTCTTCAGAAACCAGAAGTTCATGCTCTGTTTTTATGAAGGTTGTGTTTTACTGTGATTTTTAATCCAGAAAGTTTAAGAAAATGGTTTGATGATTGTTCTTTTAGTTAGTTCTTGAGTTTTCTTCGGACTTTCCAAGTGGTTACCATTTGTCGAGTGGATAAGTCCGAGGTCTTGGTTGTACTGATTAGTCCTCACGACTCGAAACTTCATTGAGACTCTACATGATAGGCGTCTCACTTTGACCCGTTTGCCGACTCACTTGGGGTCATTAGACGGCGGGATTGGGTGAGACCCCGATGCATGTAGGAGTCGATGCATCGTTGTCGAGGATTCACCGCTCGCAGACATGCGTGGATATCCTATGCTATCTGAGGGGATAATAGTGTATAAATCTCTGGACAGAGTACTAGAAGTGTTTTAGGTAAATGGGTTTACCTAGTTACACTCGTGATGTCACTATTCGATCTCCAAGATGTATGCATAGCTATCGGATCTATACTGACTCTCGATTTACCAATGGTCGTTGATCTGATCGGGATATATGGATTGAAAGGACCGTACTGTACGCTAACCACGACCAACTGGTTCTTGCAGGCACTATCAGTGATACATAGGGGATCATGGGGCGATGTTGCTAGACGCTCTTACCATGATCCGATGGGCAAGTCCGGAATTGTGATTCCGGAGCCACAATGGTTGTGGGCCCACGGCTA